>JAGGAP010000434.1:0-25151 GCA_017657235.1 Termitomyces sp. T73sscA
GTCTGGAGTTGTTGAGGATAAGTCTAGGGTCAATAATATTGAAAACAGGCAGTCAAGTCAAGAATGGACAGTTAAAGTGGAGAATAGAGTTTGAGATGAAGCCAAAGGGAGTGCATATGAACAAAGTTAATAGATAGAAGATGAGGATCACAAGTGAGGAAACGGTCAAGAAGCAGAATAACAAAGTTCAGATTTGAGTAGCTCAAGTAACAGAGTTCAGGTAATTCAGGTAATGTTCAAAGAATATTGAAACTACTGTACATAATCACTAGCTATGGATTAAATAATCTGGCTGTTCTTAGCACCTGGCCTAGAGCCTCCTGCCCTGTCTAATTGATGCTTTCAGAGAGTCTTCCAGAAGACATACTATGCAGTAGTATTCACAGAAATATGGAGGATGGATTAAAAGAAAAAAGACCAAAATCAGTGAATCAGAGTTTTTGATTTTGCCGTGGGAAGCAACATCTTGTTAAAGCGGACATCCATAAATGGTCACTACATCTTGCCCCAAAAGGTCACTAGCTCTGTTAGTGACTATATATGGACACATCAAATTTAGTGACCATATATGGTCACTAATTTGTCCCAGGTATGACACCTGAGCCGATTTTTATCTGAAGAAACGAAAAGATTGCAATCACGGGACGATCATGAGACCAGCCTTCGGACCCGACCGATGGGGGTAACCATTTCTGACAAACGCTAACTCATCGACTCTGACTCTGTGACAACGTTGACAGACTGGTAAGCCCCGCGTTCTCGTCTGAGTCGGTCATGGGGCCGCCCTTCTGCGATTACGTTCGGTCTTCCCCAGTTTTTCTTCGTCGCCTGGAGTTGTTTGGATGTTGCGGTTGCTCGTCTACCTTCCTCTGTCATCGGACCCAGATTACCGGTCTCAGACTTCCAATGTCTGAGAACGAGCAAAACAAGTCTGCCGTATACAAGGGTCTCAATTCCCTTGTTCAGTCTCACGCAGTCATCGCAGCTGCTAAAGTTTTTCTGGCTAAGTCTTTCAATGTTTCTGCTCTTGTCTTCCTAGTTTCTGCCCGTTCTTTTTGGTATTGGCCAACGTGCACCTTACAACGGTGACCCGATAAAATGTCTGAACATTTGTGGACCAAATTTTTAGAGCGACACGCCTGTCTGGATGTGATCATTCTGCAACATTGTAACCATTTGATTTTAAATATACTAATTCACTGCGTCGTAGCTTCTGCTAATGGCGTCGGAATGACGAATAGGGAGTGTTTTGATGATCTTTAGGCTCAAACCCTTCGTTCTTCTTGGTTTGTTCGCCCTTGCCACTGCGTTGCGTTGATGACAACTGACAAACAAGATTCATCTGCATAGCATTTAGGTCCAAACCTGTACATGTACCAACAACCGTTCTAAGCAGGTCTGTAATTTGGTTTGAAACCAGCTACTTTTTATATTTTTAATTTTAAGTTTGTATGAGTGTGGTTCATATAAATTATAATTTTGGTTTTTATTTCAAGTATCCTTTTTATGGGGAGTTTAATTAATCCTGATTTTTATCTCCAAGTTCAAAGAAAAATTTGTAAGTGTTAATGTCATAGCGATGCATAACAGGGGGTTATGTTCTCACACAATAAAATACACAAGATTTATTTCACCATCCACGTTCTTCAAAATCAGCCAAGCTGTCCCGCGTCACTTGCTCTTGATTCAAGTAGGTCAAACCAAGGATCCTTGTCGCCTTACGCGTATCAAACTCAGCAAATGGCTTTGCCGTGGCTGCAAGGCCTGGATATCCAATGGGAAGCTTGGAATTCGAAAGGACTGGTGATGGGGAGAGCGAATTGGCCACATCAACTGGAGTGTGCGGTATGTCAACACTGTTTAGGCGAAGCTTCGAGAGAACAGGTGCCCACCCCATTGTTGCCAAATGAATGATCCTGCTGAGATGATGATGCGTTCTCCTCCGGCTGCTTCTTTTTCCAAGGCTAGAACATGCGCCTCAGCGACGTCGCGCACATCGATGAAGGCTAAGCCCGTCTTGAGAAAGTCTTCAGGTTGACCTCCGACGACGACGACATCGTACCAAAGCCGTGAAGAAGTATTGAGAGCTTCGGGGTCTTTGATTTCGTGGATGGTTGGCTCGCTCAAAGTCAGCCTTGGAGCAGTTCACCTGATTCATGTACTTACCCCAAAGACCTGCGGTTTGATTTATTTAATACTTCAGTTCATCGTATGGGGGTGTACTCACATAAGGTGGGTTGAGAACTGAGAGGTCCCATGAAATTACAGCTTTGTTCTGTTCGTAGAAGTCCCATGCAGCTTTATATGAAACATGATTTTTCAAGGTATTTTCAATGGTACGTAAAAATCGGCTTACCCCTCTCTGCAGCCGTCTTGGATGCAAAATACTTCACAGTACCAGGAGCGTCTGCACCCTTTTCCTCAATTTCTCTGACCGAAGGTTCGTTCCAGTCGTCCTCATTGAAAACCTTGTACACACTGAAATCAGAGACAGAGGCCATAGATGATACCACTACCACACGCTTGATCCTTTGCCTAAGCAGTAATCAGTAAAGGAAGAAAAACATTATTTAGAATGGGGATTGGACAGACCCATATTTAAGAGCGCTCTTTAAAATATTGACAGTTCCATTCACCGCCGGTTTGAAGAGCTCTAGAATCAAGTCAGGATTCATTCACCGACTCTTTAGTTTCTTACCATCGACAGATGCAGCATTGAAATAGAAAGGGGACGCTGTGTGTATGATAGCATGGACACCTTGGACAGCTTCGTCGAAAGCGCCATCCTAATCCGCAATGAACGATGAGTGTGGTTAACGCCCTGAACAAGAACAACGACCTTTGTAATGTCTTCGACAATCGCGATTTCGAACTTTGCGCCGTACGCCCTGAAGTAGTTCTCGAGATACTTTCCTTTATCGGTGGTGCGTACGGTACCGCGAACGATGTATCCTTTTTCAAGCAATTTGCGTACGATCCACATGCCAACAAAACCATTGGCTCCTGATACAAGGACCTTTTCACCACGAGAGATAGTGTGCATAGTCGCGAGAGGTACTGAGTGGAGCTAGATAAAGGGGGAGAATCTGTATTATCGAATCCATTCTGCTGCGTTTTATAGAAAAACTGAGAGCCGGGATCAGTGTTGTTCCGGCCTGGACTCGAATGTCTAGCCTTGTAATTATTGCAGTGTTAAGTCAGGTGGATAATGATGTTAAATTCAAGAAACCGAGATGTTCTGTCGAAGACATGACATTTACGTCCGCCTTAACACCATGAGAATGTTCCGACGCGGCCGGTCGGGCGGACCTCGGCTTCGGCCTGGGCAGCACAAGACAGAAGGCCTCCGGTTGCGTTGCTAAAATCTGAACCGAGCCAAAGGTCTAGCTGTATTCGGCCCAGGCGCGGTTCGATTTACGCTGTCTGTCATACAAAGTATCGTGTGGCGCAATTTCATCACCATAATGCTTGCTAACACTTGCTAAGATGTGCTGTTCTTTTGAGTGATGTTCGCCTAGATTGACCTCTCATATTGATGACGAGACCTCTTTGACCACTGAAATGCTCACCTTTAGTGACTTGTATGATTCATCACTAGCCAAGAATAGATTTGGACACTACATTCTAACAGAAGAGGTGACGTCCAGTGCATATCGAAACGTTCTGATACGCGGTGTCAATGCTTCATTTCCCGTAGGTGCCTGAGCAAGATTCTCAAAGTCAATAGATTTGCGTAAACACTCCGATCGTCAGAGCACGCGTTATCCAGAACGGAAGGCCAATTCGCATTATCGTGCCTGAATTTGTGATTTTTGGTATTTGGGGGAATTGAAAGGTAGTGTCCTATAGAGTCCGGACCCAGAAGTTCTTCAATAAGGAGCTTGAATCTCTATTAGAGAGCACACCGCGAATGAGTCGAGCACTACCCTTGATATTTCCTAAATCAGTTTATCAACGATGAATGTACGCCATCAGAAGATCAGAGGTTGGACCACTGGCGAAATACTTACATGAAAAAAACAGTGATACTTCACCAACGTGAATTCATATACTATTCAAAGACATACCAGTTCCATCTTCGGTCAGCTCAATTGTTTTTGGTTAGCAGACCGATACCGACTTGGTGTGGGAATGGCAGGAGGGAGGAGAAAGACAGATGAAGGTCAAAATGAAATGCCGACCAGCATCTTCCGTCAGATGGAAAGGTACGCACGATGTATTCGGAAAGATGCGTGGCATTTGATGGTGCAATGACTTAGCCTTGTAGAAGTTATAACGTGGTGAGCTGTGTGATGCACCGTACGCGTAAAACGAATAAGCTCGCCATCACCTTCAAGTTATCCAAGACAATTTGTAGGGTATCTGTAGTGTCAGTGAAATTTTCGTGGGTCAAGCCGAGCGATGGTCTGCATCTTCGGTTTGCTCCTTCCGGAAGGATGTGCACACCATGCATCAAAGAGAGAATCATCCTTCGCTGATTCATCCGTGACAGTCCCTTCAACAGGCTATTATATAACAATCCGTGCGAGACGTCAGTATAATACGCTCCTTCATTGGGTTTCTTTCAATTATGATTGAATGAGACCACTCATCTACACCATGGATTAAGCTTTGGAATTGATCCAATTTTCAGGCACCTATTACGGCCGAGAGAAGGAAAACTTGAGCAAGACACCTAATCGTAACCAGGAGTAGGCAGTTTTACCATGGGACGACAAAAGTGGACACCAGTGCAGCATTCATTGATCGGTTAAGATGAAAACAAAGAGGTTTTTTTAAGTTCATCATTTAATTTTTAAGATTTGGATAAGGTACGGCCAAGTCATTCAAGTCCCTCTGCTGCCTCACGTGAGTCACAATAATCCCACTACTGACACGAGAGTGACGTGCGACCTGAGAATTTGGGTGTCTTGACGTGTCCAGGAGATTGCGGAGGAAGTTTTCCATCAAATACCTCAATCAAAATCGGATTCACAAGTGCGAACAAGCTGCCAGAACTAACCAAATGGGTGAAAGTAAGTCAGGTGATTCACGACCACGATGCCCAAGTTAAACTTAGAGCTTAAAGTATTACATTACTTTTACATTCTGCAAATCTCCACTCGTATCGGGGCAAAAAGAAAACACGATCCCATCTTATGCGCTTCATAATACCGCATGTATCTTTCCTAACGTTCTTTCCCAGCTATCCCTGCTCACCTTAACTGTGGGAAATAGCGCGGAAAAGGTCCGACACGAAGCATAGTTCCTCTGTCTGAGAAGTGATGATTGTAATCATCTAAGGCCGGAGGGTTCATTGCTTCGTGTGACCCATAATGTATAATGATCAGTCTTGTCGGGAGTAGATGAACTGGTTTGAACGCCAATAAGAGGTAGAAGGACATGAGAATGCGCCTGGGCCCTGTCAAAAATTATAGAGATGGTACAAATAGTGATTGCTGGAAATTTCGTACTTCTAAGTATAAGCTTCGAGCCTTACTTTCTTACTTTGCATGCCGCGGGCTTCCAGTCTCTATAGTACACTTATCTTCAAACTGTGCCTCACGATAAAAGCACTTACAAACATGCGAATTTCTTCTTTTTTATTCAAAAAGGATAACACATAATTTTCTTACGATGGATAAGGTTAGATCAGCTGTTTCACCACATCACCATCCACGCTTCTCAAAATCAGCCAAAGTATCACGTGTCACTTCCAATATGGAACGATACTTCAAGCCCATGATCCTCTCCGCCTTAGAGGCATCATACCTCATAGGCTTACCCGTAGGTTGAACACCCGGATATCCAACAGGCAAGTTAGGGTGCGACGGGATAGGAGATGGAACGAGCGAGCGAGCGGCATCCACTATATGCACCCATGATCAGAACTGATACCAAGCGTGTCGAGTTGGATATGATACTTACGCCAGTCTTGCCAGATGTAAGATCCCGCTGAGATGATGATACGCTCACCACCTGCGGCCTCTGTCTCTAGGGCCAGGGTATGTGCCTCAGCAACGTCCCGGACGTCGATGTAGGATGAGCCTGGACTCTTGAAGAGGGCCTCGTTTTGGTTGTTGCCGACGACCGTATGGTACCATTGGCTTGCGGAGGTGTTGAGAGCGTCGATATTCTTGAGCTCGTGGATGGCGGGCTGAAGGAGTGTCAACAAGATAAATCACGTTTCAGTGAGCTCGCGTACCCCGAAGATCTGAGTGTCGAGATTTTAGTCATAACTATACGCGACAAATAGAAGGTGCGCGTACGAAAGGAGGATTGAGAACCGATAGATCCCAGTTTAAGCTGGCTTTATTTGTAGTATAGAACTCCCAAGCAGCTGCAAAGGATCCAGATTAATTTATCACGAAATAGATGACATCCATCTTACCCTTCTCAGCGAGAGTCTTTGACGCACGGTAAATTGTCATGCCAGGAGCAGAATCACCTTGTTCTTTAGTCTGTGCGACAGCAAGCTCGTTCCAGTCTGCTTCATCAAAGACCTTGTCCATGCCGTCTTGAAGGACTGCCGCAGTAGAGGACGTGACCACAACACGTTTGACACTTGAACTGCAGACCGGCTTGGGAAGCTGACAAGATAAGAGGTACGGCATACTTACCCGTTCTTCTGAGCGCTCTTGAGCATGCCGACTGTTCCGTTCACGGCAGGTTTTACGAGTTCTGTACATCGGGTCAAAAATTTGTTCGAAGATTGTATCGACCCGAGAAGCCATACCATCTACAGACCCAGCGTTTAAGTAGAAAGGGGACGCTGTGTGTGCGATAGCGTCAATGCCCTTGACGGCCTCATCAAAGGCACCTTCCTGTCCACAAATGCGTACTAAATCGAGTCAATGTCATTGAGAAGATCGGTCGATACCTTCGTAATATCTTCGACAATTGTAACTTCAAATTTGTCTCCGTATGCCTTGAAGTAATCTTCTAGATACCTTCCCTTGTCTACAGATCGCACGGTACCGCGTACCGCGTACCCTTTCTCGAGGAATCTGCGTACGACCCAGATCGCGACATAGCCGTTAGCGCCAGAAACGAGGATCTTATCACCGGGGACGATAGTGGGCATGCCGGTGGTGGTTTCAAGCAAGTGTAATCACTGAATGGAGATGATAATGTCCAGATTCTCCGCTACTTCGTAGGGAGTGGTTTTCGTAGATAAGTCCCAGAAAAGAGAGACATGCTTGTTCTGACTGCTTTATTGATCATCCGGAAGATTGATCGGATACCGGACCAACCACCCGCTTTCTGTATGAATCTGATTATACCTTGATCTCTTCTCTAGCTAGACTGACTATGTCTGCGTCGCTTTTGAGACGTTTATGCGGGGCTGCTTCCAAACCGGGCACGCGCAGAATACTCTCCACGACTGTCCCTCGGTCTTCCCCAAGGACATGGAGACCGTTGTTCACAGCATCTGCAATTGCGGGTTTCTCGGCTGCGGCTTACACACTTGGTTCTATTTACCCTCCTTCTGCATTGACGATACTCTTTCCGAGAACGGCACCCGGACCACCCGACCCCGCGACCCCCGAGTCTCAGGCTTACACCGAGTCGTTGGAGCAGATGTTACAGACATTGCCTCTTTTAGAGAAGATGAGAAAGCAGGACAATGCTGACGATTGGTACGAGACTAGGCCGTATCTTAATTACCCGGAAGAAAGGCGGGTAAACAGCTTGACGGGTGGAGCACTTAGAGGACCTGGAAAGCTGGCTTTACACCCCTTGGTGCGATCGAAAAAGGACAACACCGAAAGCGCCATCTTTATTCATGTTGGGAGAGGATTGTGCGGCCATGACGGCATCATTCATGGGGGTCTACTTGCGACATTGTTGGATGAAACGTTAGCTAGAACCGTGAGTCTGCTCTGAATTTGCAGTATGACCTACTTTGAATACGATCTATAGGCTATCGCAAATTTACCCGAGAAAGTTGGTGTCACCGCATTGCTCACCTTAAACTATCGCGCTCCCACCCGCGCTGACCAAGTATGTTCAAAAAAAAATACTTTTGCCCGTGTTCCTGACGCACACCACCCAGTTCATCGTCATTCGAACTTTCCTTAAAGAGGCTAAGGGTCGCAAAGCAACCGTCACAGGACGTGTCGAAGCTCTTGATGGAACTCTCCTTGTTGAAGCTTCGTACGTTGCCACAAAACCATTTACATACACTGTAATTCCATGGATCTCATGTAACAACTAGGGCAACATTTGTTCAACCACGATATGCCAAACTATTAAACACTGAGGCATTGAAACAAGCCATGGGAGAGCCACCACATTCCCATTCCCCAATACACCTCGCTGATGGAGAAAAAATCCGCCCTACTAAATGATGAACGATGTTTGGTACTTACCAACCTTGGCAACACATGTCGAGCCACCACCTTGTGTCATGGCTTCTGGACGGACACTCCGGTCGTTACTTGCCCTGACAACTAATATATCTAAACTTGACGAGAACTTAGTGCAGACAGTCATTTGAGACATTATTTCTAGACACTAATTGTTACGGTTAGAGCTGGCTAGAGCACAACATACCAATAGAGCATTTTTTAGTCTTGGAAGTCCAAAAAATTTCTTCAAGCTGTGTAAAGCTATCCATCGGCCGCTGTCCAGCACTGATGGCGACCTTCATTTCATTTTTCTTCCCCGCGACGATGCAATTAATCATTCAATGTTGAGCCAAAATTGAAGCTTACTAACCTAACCCGCAGCTTGGTAGACGCACCAAAAGCATGCTCATACTTAGTCTTTTTCCTCACGAAGCAGAAGGAAACAAGTAAGATCAATCAAGTTTCAACAAGTTCAAACAGAAACCATGTTCTGTTTTGACGGCCCGGGGGGGTAACCCATGACACATGGCTTTCCAGGTAAGTGTTGACTCTCCTCTTATCTTTCGAGAATGGATAGGCGGGCGTTGAAGGCTTAGTGCCATTCAACGTTCAACTTCATGTATTCAATATGCTATCCGTAAACGACGGTCGCTCCGCGACGCATCCGATCTCACAGGCCGATCACTCTGTGAAACTTCCAACCCATTGATGGCATGCTCATGTCTTGGCTAGTACCTGTCATCCTCGTAGATCATCTTTCAACAATTTTCGATCAGTTCTGTTGGGAACAGGCATGTGTTTTCCACCGCAAAACAGTGCTTGTCGTGCGGGACGTTTCGAATGTAACGTAAGCCTACTAGTCCTCATCCTGCATCGTGATATATTTGACCCCGTGTCCTATGTATACGGACTGAAACTGCGCTCGTTTCTTCGTCATTTTTCCGTCTACGCACCGGGCACAGTTGATGTGTCCAGGGTTCGTACATATTGAAACTTGGTTACAGACTATAATAATCCTGCTCTGAGTCCTCCAAGAAAGTGAATTTAACCGCCATCAGTCCCGTCATACTCTGAAAAGCCCTACATAGGGTTCCCCCTTTGTCTAATCCTCTCTTAACCGCTGTTTCTGTTGTCACCATGCGAAGCAATTGTACATCTTCAAAACGACAGCTCAAGTCTGGTCGCAATTATCTCTCTAAAGTAGGCAAATATCTGAGCTTCCGGACATTCTCTACGTCTGCGTTTTCTTTTGATAATCACTTCACAACTTGGGTTTCTTCCATACACTTCTCTTGTTTTGATGCAGAGAGTGTAATCTCAGAAAGCGAGAAACCTCTTTTACTTGATCGGGGTTTAGAACATTCTCTTTCTGCTCCCGCAATACGTCCACATTCACCTTCTGTGGCATCAACGAAGTGCCTATCGCTGAGTAAGTCTCTGTTTCCTTCTCTTTATTTCCTGTGTTTAAATCATTATTCGTTAGCCTCTGAAGATGTCGAATGTTCTCCGTCGACGTTTTCCCTGCGAACCAAGAATCTGCCAACAGCCTTGGATGAGAGAGCCAGCCCTCCCGCTCTCAAGCCAAATACCAAGCGGTGTTGGTCTTGGAATCTGCTCAAAGGCGACGAGCATCCGCGGTCTTCTCCTACGTTCTTGTGGGCATCCTCAGCTCCCTCCCAGAAATCTCTAAATACCCTTCCATCGTCAAATACCACCTTTGTACCGCATCCTCCATTGTCAGCAATCTTTCCAGCCAGTGTTCATGATTTACAACTCGGCCCTGTAATTTCTAAAGAAAGCGATATGTCAGATGATATGGATTTCCCCCCAGATCCAAAGACTTCTCGTCGAAAGAGCTTAAACAAGCTCTCCCGTACACTCGGCGTACCTCTTGAGGATTTTGAACCCCGTGACACCCTGAGGCCAGCTACCAAATCAAGGAGGATGACCCTTTCGCACATCACTACATCTGCTGGGGTAACATCTGGTGTGTCACCTTCATCTCGCAAGTCCTTATCCACACTTAACACCGACGACTTTCACTTCAATCTGGCGGATGACCTTTCCGATTACTGGGCCGAGATCCGTCCAGGTTCTCGTGCAAGTGTCTTTTCGCCCCATTCCCCCATATCCCCAATAATCTTCAATCCTCCCACACCTGTGAATACTCAACTGCATCGCCCTCTCCCTTCGACTGAGTCCTCACGTCCACATGCCCACATGACCCTAAATCGATCTTGTTTCATGTCCGTATGCGACTCCCCTTCCTCATCCATCAAGGTGAACGGGCCGCAGTCGTCGCATGACGAAGTTTGCAAGGCACGAAATTTCGTCGTCGCACATCCGGAGTATATCGAGGAGTTTAGAACTTGGTCTAACCAGTGGAATTAGGATATTCCGCACTCGTAAATCATTAAAGCGCTTCAAGTTTGTGATACGTACTGCGGTCTCCGTGGGCTGCATAGCGGAAAATGTCGTGTTGCAAATGTTGATGCCTAAGGCTTGGCTTTCGCAACGAAAATCACTGTTGGGATATCTCCGAAGATCTTCATCTACTGATGTTCGTCTTCCCATATCCCCATCCCCTCCAAGTATTCCGTCTATATCAATTTATTCTTTCATTCGATCATTCGACTGCCATCTCTTTCTCCTCCGTTTATCCGTGGCTTGAATGCAATATCGTTGATTACTTTGACCTTATTGTGTAGGAAGATACATTCATCATTAAAGCGTCGTTACTGTCCATATATATTTTAACTCAAGGTTAACACTAATCGTATCTTACATATCTGCAAATAATTAAACTAGATGAGCTCCGCTGACAGGATTCTCGTATGACTGCGCAAAAGGGTTGTGGGACATTGAACCCCCGTATCAGACTCGATTAAGTTCTGCATCAGTTCGGCCAAGGCTGCCAGAAGTATTATTCCCCATCGGAAGAGCCGTCGAGGAAGTTCCTTCCACATTGGTACTCTTCGCATTGTCACCGTGACGGCCTAAGCTCGCCTCTGGAGCGGCGCCACTTGACATTGCGCCCGATTGGCCTTCGAGAGAAGATATGGGAGGAGAATAATCTCCCGGATGCGGTGCGGTAGTGACACCCATCGAAGATATCTTGTTCTGGTTAGAAGAAGGGACATTCGCACGGTCAATCGACGCTGGCCCCTCTCCATAATCTGCTCGTCCCCGCGACGCGACATTTAAGTCGGTTGCAGCTTCATCGCGATTTTGATGAGTGCCTGAGAACTTTGACTGCTCACCCCTGCAGCGAAAATGTAGTCTCAAGGTCGTTATCAAGACGAATGTTCAAATTACTATACCTGCTTGAGCTCGCTCCTGTAGCTACATTGCCTTCGTTGCCCTTCAAGGCATCAGAACCTGCGCTGGTTCCAGCCGCTTTGCCCCTCAACGCGGACATGCCCTGCTGGGCCTCCATCTTTCCTTTTCTTACGATTTCTTCGTCAGCTCTTCTTTCATTCCCTGACGTGTCAAAAACATTCATCATATTTCCGCGAACGTTTTCGCCAATTCCTGATGAAGGATTAGCACATTTGAACATACAAAGTATATAGACTGATGCTTGCCATGAGCTACATGGTATGCTTCTCTGATGACAATGAAATGTCAGAACCGAACTAACTGAAAGTAGTAACTATGAATTGGACTGACTTGATCTTGTTTGTAGTGGATTCTGGGTGGGTTGCTCCACCTGCTCCCTGGTTACTTCCTTGGATGGACGACATCACAAAAGTGACGAGAAATGATCTTAACCTGCATTTTTATGTACAGAAAACTGCGATGAGCTCATCGCGTTGCGCTGGAATGACGTAAAACACAAGCAAAGCCACTTGATGAGATAAGATAAGATCTAACTTTTCAGCCAAACCATGGTCAAACAAAAGTTGAAGCTTGTCGACTTGAGCTCTCAAGTGTATAATGTTGCCTCCATTCAATCTGCCGGAAGGCATTGTTCTCCTCATCACGGACGAATTGTCTTCACCTGGCGACTTTATTCTTCATCGGCTGTTGTCATCTCACTTCAAGGACTCAAAAAATTCTAAAGGCGTTATTCTTTCAGTTTCTGAAGGAGTTGATCGCTGGAAAACTGTCGCAGCTAAATCTGTACGCGACAATACAGTTTCTTGCGCGATGCTGATTTCTTTTCTCCTTGTAGAATGTCAATTTAACGCAGTACATAAGTTCAGGCGCCCTTACTTTCGTAGACGTCATGGCTCATGTGCGATCTTCACTCGATTGCGGTCAACCAAGTCTGCGCCCAGTACACGACCTAATTGTTTCTGAATTGAACGCAAATGACCAGCCTTTTCTGATCATCTTTGACGATATCACGTCTTTGCAGTGGGTTGGATTTCCTATCCTTGACATCAACCGGTTTACTCGATCACTACGTGCGTTATCTCATCAGGTTTGATGTCTTGAAATATTTCCCGTCACAACACTGATCATCCTTCAGACACACAGTACTCTTGTGATTCGACACCACAATGTGACGCCCGAAGAACCAGATGACGTTTTCCGACACTTGGTACATCTTTGTACATACCACTTAGAAGTCTGTCCATTATCCAGCGGCAAAAGTGGATCTGTCAGCGGGGAGGTATGTTATTATTCTAACGTTTTAGACTGTATCCAAAAAATTCCAGATTGCACTTCATCCGGGGATGAGTACGTCAGCAGCTGGAGTCAAGTTGATACCACGCTCCTCTGCTGTCCAGTATAGACTCACAGATACTGGCGCCAATTTCTTTGATCGTGGTACAGGTGGTGGTATCTTGTAGAGTTGACTATTCGATTCTATGTCTCCGTGTGATCGGAAGTTACTTGCAAGTCTATGACAATGTTTGAACACGTGGGGTGGTGCCAGCCTCCAACCGAAGCGTTACTTCGAGGTTGAAGGAAATCGGGAGGTAGAATAGAAACTTTCTACATTTCATATATTGATCCGAGAATACAAATTTCATGTTGATCAACGGGCATGCTCTCTGAATCTAAGTTTGATACCCTTGATGGTTCATTGTGAGACAGTCCTATCAATTCACAGCGGAAAAGGTTTAACAGACGTATTCATCGAGGTGATTTAGCAAGAATAAAGAAAATTCAACACCATGCAAGGCGCACTGCATAAAATGCATTATGCCGTTCGGCTCATAGTAACATATGATAAACGACTCGAACATGAAAATAACGATGGTAAAGCAAACTTGATATCAGTCAGATCCACCCATCTTTTCAAGCAGAGACAGACTGAATACATCATGACAAGCTTACAGCTTGTTAACTGCGGCGGCAGAAACATTCTGGCCAGAAGCCTTGACGCGCTTACGAAGCTTAGCGGTAGACTTGTTTCCACGGATACCTCCACCCCATTGACGGCGGTGCTCCTCATACTTGTCAGAGCTAAAACAGCAACGTCAAGAAAGAGTTCATGCAGTAACGAAAACGAGACATACAAGTTAGCCTTAGCAGCAGAAACAAGGGTGGCAAGCTCGCGCTGGTCCTCACTCTTAACTTCCTGGAGAGCGACAACAGCAGCAGTCTTCTTGTGAACGACAGTACCAAGACGGGCCTTGCCCTTAACAATGACATAGGGCACACCCATCTTGCGGCAGAGAGCGGGCAAGAAGACAACGAGCTCAATGGGGTCGACGTCATGGGCAATGACAACGAGCGAAGCCTTCTTGGCCTCAACGAGAGCAACAATGTGGTTCAAACCGTACTTGACAAAAAGAGGCTTCTTGGAATCCTGGAACATAGATATCGGTCAATACAAGAGGGTCAAATGAAAAATGACTGGGAAAGCATACGAACCTGGGCCTCCTTTTTCTCGGCAGCGGCGGCAGCAGCAGCCTCGAGACGAGCCTTCTTCTCCTCCTTGGACTCGGGGCGGTATTTGTTCAAAAGCTTGAACAGCTGAGTGGCAGTGTTCTTGTCCAAAGTGTGGGAGAACTGGGCGATCGCAGGCGGAACCTTAAGACGCTGGTTAAGAATAACCTTCTGGCGCTGGAGGCGGACGTATTCAGGCCACTTGACGAAACGAGTAAGGTCAGTAGTGGGACGGATGTCCTGGCCTACATCATTGTTCAAAATAACACTTGATCCAGATATCATTTAGACCTACCGATACCAAAGTTCTTGGGAGTAGCTTCAAAAAGTGGATTCTTCTTAGCCTTGGTAGCCTTGCTGGCGCCGAAGGGGGCGGCAGCGGGTTTCTTTCCTGTTCCGGCTTTGGCTTTGGGCTGGTCATTGAGACGAAGTCAGCAATGGAACTGCATAAAGTTAACATTGCGGCTCGGAGCTCTAGCGCCATGCTACACAAGCACGACCCAGCTTACAAGTCCGTCATCACCTTGCGGCTCAAGACTTTTGAGAATATCAACACAATGTCGACATCCTACATCACTGGCATATGTAGTTCTAGAAAGGTTCGTAAGTTCATGTAAACGTAATCCAAACTGAGAACTTGCCATCCATCTCAAAATTCATCACTTCAGAGACTTCGAACTGCCGAGGCTAGAGCTCATCATGGCAAACGTTGAGTGCTCACCATTTTGAGTCGTTAGTCTTGAGGGAGTCGACAGAAGGAAAATATGCTTGAGGTCACGACAGAACACAATCAAAGTTTTCTGTTCCTTTCTGGGTGATCGGCGTTTGCCGAATTCTATACCTAGAAGTACTGGCTTGATGGTAAGTACAAATTTACATTGGTCACTATTTCATACAAGGCCGCTTGGGACTTGCAGCGCTTTCCGTGAATAATGAGGTTGACATAATTTCACAAATTAGTCGGATTTTTGACAATTTTCTGCCTTGGTAGGTCTCTTTCCTGTTGCATGTTACATCATAGTAGCAGTTAAAACAACACAAGATACAGTTCTTGAAGTCCTCAGGTCCTAGCCAATGTATCGTGTAAGATAGATGTGGGACACGAGAAAAGACTCGTGCGGCGCGTCTTGGCGAGACCTACCCAGTCGGGAAATTTTCAAAATCCGGAACGTAGTTTCCCATGTTTCTTGCCTCTTGATCGATCTGACTAGAAAGTAAGAATATGTAATGGGGGCATAGCTCAGTTGGGAGAGCAGCAGACTGAAGTTAATCATTTACTATCTGAAGGTCCCGCGTTCAATCCGCGGTGCCCCCATTTTTTCTTTTCTATTAGTATTACTATTCTGTTACACCCCTTCTACTCACTTGGACTCGAAACTTGATCGATGATCACCATGCCCCGTGCCCCTGGCAGACAATGAGCAATCCAATACACCTCTGTCTCCATCTTGATAGTTGGGAGTTGGGAACCCATAAAGAATCATGTCACACACTATTGCCAACCATGGTCAAAAGGACACGACAATGGTAAGTCATAGCAGTCAATCCATTGTCCTCTATAGCAACTGTCCACAGAGATTCACAGTTATTTCCCTGACAGCTGGCCACTCACTGGTTTAAATGCTTAGCATAACCTGGATGAAAGACACTCTATCTCTCATCTCTCCTCTGACTGAACTTTGGCGACATATACATTGTTTTTATCTCTTCAGCGTGAGTCTAGGACGTTTTATCATTGAGATTGACTACTGAGATCCATAACGTACTAGAATGAGCCTCACGTTGAGAAAATCTCCTGAGCCAACAAAGGGTCTTACAGATCCTGTCGCAAGACAAGCAACGGCGTCCCCTATTTCTAAAATCCCGATCGACGTCCTCTTAGCAATATTCGAAACAGCTATTTTCGCCTGGGACGCTGTTCAAATCATGCCCGTGCTCCTCTGCAGCGTTTGTGCGTGCTGGCGCGATTGCGTGCGGAAGTCCCCAACCCTCTGGTCGACGATCCGCACGTACGAAGTCTTGGACCTCACGACTGTCTTTTTCGAGCACGAGATCAAACGTGTCAAGACCTTTCTCATGCGGTCTCGAGACTGCCCGCTTACGATCGACATCTCCATATACTCTTATTTACGATATGAAGGAGAAGACAATGCATGGGCGGACAGCCTTCCCGATTTCCGTGACAAGCTTCGAGAGCTCTCTCAGGTGCTAGGCAAACATGCGCATAGGATCAAAAGCTTAACGTTAGTAATCGACGAGTACCAGTCTACCGCCAGTATCCTAAGCGGATTGAAGGCCGAAGCCATGCCCATGTTGACCCACTGGGATGTGAGAAATCTGTATGATGAGAGTTGGAGTCTCGAGGACGAGGATCTCGAGGACGAGGAAGTCAATGCGCACGCAGTTCTCCTCCATCCCCTTGAGACCTCAGAGGAACAGCGGAGCCCTATTTATCCTAACTTGCGATTCGTGTCACTGGACGCAGTTCCTCACCATTGGTCTCGGTTCTCTCCAGTAAACCTGGTTACACTGGAGATCAGAATGATTCCGGAAAAGTGGCGGCCCTCTACTTCTGCCCTCGAGTGTATTCTCAGGACCAACGCACACTCTCTTGAAAGACTTATGCTCTCAGTAGCGCTCCCTCCTCGCATCTATACAAGGGAACCGATTGTTCTATCAAACCTTGAGTGGATTGAGCTCGGGTTCACCCACACCGCCGAGGCCATAACCTTTATCAACGCCATTGAAGTCCCAAATCTTCGCGTCCTTAAATTGTGCGATAGCCGCCGCGAATATTTCACCATTAGCCTCGAGAACGACCCTGCTTTCGACACAGGTATTACCGATCTCTTTGCCGTCCTCGTAAGCCGTTTGCCACTCCGCCAGCTCACCGACATGACATTACGTCATATCGTTCTGTGTCCTGTGCCTTCCCCGTCAGCGGAACTCCTTTCTAACCGCATGGACATCGCAATCGACTTCTTCTGCCGTCTCGAGAACCTCAACTTCCTCGCAATATTCCACTCCGATATTGTCACTCTCGACGCGCTCAATCGTGTGCAGATCCCCGTCGGGACTCAACGACCAAAGTTTCCTGTTCCAAAATTGTTATCTTTGCAGATCACGGATACGGGTTATAAGATTTTGCAATATTTTCTTCAGCAGAGGTTGAGCGGTCCGAAGGTCTATAAGGCCCTTGTTTCCCTGGTGATTACCATGCCAATTAGTTGGTATCAAGCATCCAAGTGGGACACCTTGAATGTGAAGAAGCTTGCGCAAGAGGTTTTTCCCTTTGTTTCCCGGCTTAGTGATGACGAAGAACAACACTTAGCCGCGATATGATTGGTCTACTGGTTTTTCATTTTTCTGGCTCTTGCTTGTAACGATCTCATTTTGAGATACTGCTCGCACATGCTCACAAAATAATTTCATGTTCTCATGTAATCAATCCGTTATGCTTTATGTCACGATATGATGTCAACAACTTGAAGTTCATTCTTATTTTTGTGATCGGTAGCCTTTGTGGCACTGGGGTTAGATATTCCTTAGGCATGGATTTACGTCCTGTCGTGTTATAGCAGATGGAACTAAGGAACGTAATAATATGTGGGTGGCACGCTGATCAATGCGGTCTTTTTAATGAACGTCTTAGACATAACGTGTCCCTGTGGCAAATTCTTATTATTATAATCACCTTCGAGCTACTTAAGTAGATGCGACTTGTACAATTCGAGTTCAGCGCTTGGTCTCATAAAGCAGAGGTATTATTATATGACAGTTTTCCTATTGTCTATGAAGTCCCAGCATGCTTTCCCAGGTTCGACGCCAAGAAGTTCTTGAACTTCGATAAGCATCATACCACATGGTTTGCGGACTGTACTTATTTTGTTCATCACATGCTTAACGTTTTTTGCAGTTATACCTGGAAGGCATTGGAGCAACTCTTCTGCTGCTGTGTTTACTCCTGCACCTGCACCTGCATCATCATCAGCACCAACTGTAGTCACTGCTGGCACCAGAAGATATTTCCACTTGAAAGAAAGCTGTCATGCTATTTCTATTGTGCCAGTTTACAAGAGAAAAAGTCTTTAAACAAAGGAAAGTGCCTGTTTCTCTTAGAAAATGGCACAATGGAAATAGCATGACAGCTTTTCTTTATGCTTTTTCCAGTAGAAATATCTTTCTGGTGCCAGCAGTGAGTGGCTTGAGATGGATCTGGTTCTGGATTGTTCATTTTAAGGTCTTTGAAAATCTCTGCTGTTGCATACAAGGATGACAACCAGATGATACGGACACGAGGAAATGATAGCATCAAAAGGCATATCTTGGATTGCAGCATAGCTGCATGATCGAGATCCACAGCAGCGCCCTGTTTCTTCTTCAGCAGGTATTTTCCAGTCAGCTTTGCATATGACTTGATATCCAATACCACCTATATTGACATGGAGCAAGTCTTGCTCCAAACCAAACTGAGAAATAAATGATATTAAAAATATCATTAATACATGCATAAAGCTGAAAACTATAAGCAAAACATGTAAAAGCTGAAAACTGTAAGCTACATACCTCAGTACATAGCCAAAAGTCACGATTGTGGGCACCCAATGCCAGCTAAAGGATTGCGGGAAACAAGGATCTGGTCAGGGTTAACTGACAAAACGGTGACATCGACCTGGGATCACTTGATCATGATCGAAGATCATTGTTGTGGATCATAATCCGGGTCAATGCATCAAACCATCAAGCAGCCGCTACTGCTAAAACTACATACATGCTCCTCTTTCTTCCTTCAAAGCCCTGGCCCTACCACAATGCAAAATGGAGGCAAAGGGATGGAAAGAAAAGAATGGAAAAAAGGTTGAAGGATTGGAGAAGGAGGAAGAAGAGCAACAAAGCAGGAATGAGCAGAAGGAATGGAAACTAATGCAGAACTAGGTAAAACCATGAACAAAGCATGGTTGATCTTTCCCACTCCACATATTTGATTATGCCAAGTTTGGACATTGGAGATTGAGATGAGTCTTCCATGTAAGACAGACGGGCTGGAGCTGATAAGCGCTGAGGATGTGGGAGTGCAAGAGTGCAAAGGGTAGGCAAGGGGTGCTTCTATGTTGAATGACAGAGCAAAAACGGATTTCACTGGATACAATTACCTACAGCTCAAACAAGTTAAAAACATGTGAACTCAACAATGGTCCATGCATGAAAACAGGGGTATAAAAGGGGGATAGTTTGGGGAGGGCCAGGCAAGCAATCTGATTGCCACGGCATGGTATCCCCAATGAGCGGACTACTTAGGCTTAGAAGCTCTAGATTACTTTGGGTTTTTGGTGTTAATAGACCATTTGACCCAATTTTGAAGTGAACTTAGTTTTACTTTAATTTAAAACAATAAAATCTATATTCTGCTACTTTTAAAGTGTGCAATTAAGTGTAACTAAAAAGCTCCACAAAAATTGTGAAGTAGTATCATCAAAAAGAGCAGTTGGTCTTAATCATTAATAAGACAACATTATCTAATTGGAGATTTGTAATGGACTGACATTAACTCACATTGAGTATAGCTGTGCTACTATATCAACACCAAAAGAATAAAGGAAGGCAGCAACAATGCACAGCCATCCACTGTTAAAGCTTGAAATCAAGTCTGACAAGCTTTTTTTGCTCTACGCAAATCTTAGGCATTAAGATATAGTTGCCGACTGTGAGCATTGCCCATGGCTCTGTGCAGCTTGTCAACGAGGGGGCAGGATAGGGGCTTAGTTAGGAGGTCAGCTACTATATCCTCAGAAGCAATGTAATAAGGCTTGAGTTTTCCATTGTACACAGCTTGGTGCAGCCAAAAACCAATGGCAGTTGAGATGCTTTAAGCAACCCATATGTTTGGGTTGTCTTGAGACTGAGATTGCAGACTGGTTGTCAAGATTGAGAACCATGAGTGAGGACTGTGGCACACTGACGTCACTGAGGAAATTTTGCAGCCAGCAGAGCTCCCTGCCAGTTTCGCTAGCTGCAACAAACTCAGCCTTGGTGGTGGAGAGAGCAACAATTGACTGTTGTCTTGATATCCAGCTAACAGCGCTGCCAGCAACCATCAGGACAGAACTAGTGGTGGAGCAACCAGTATCGGGGTTGCCACCATGATCAGCATTGGCAAAAGCAATGAAAGTAGACAGGAGTAGAGCTGCCGCTTCCGCAGAATATTTGATCTTGTAATTGAGCATCCCGCAAATGTATTGCAGCAGGTGCTTCACGGCTTGCCAGTGCTTGGGTCTGGGACAGACATTGAAACAGCAGAGCATGCCAACTGCAAATGCAATATTCGGTTGTGTGCACATAGCTAAGTAAAGCAGGGTGCCGGTGGCCTGCACGTATGGTATAGCTCACATCTCTTTGACTTTGTCTGGGGTGTTGGGTGGGGGTGTTTGGTGAGTCTGCTTTGGAGAGCTGTGTGCCTGGTGCGAGGGGTGTAGTGACTGCTTTGCTGTTGAGCATGTCAAAACAGGAAAGGACCTCAATGGCATAAGATCTCTGGTTAATCCAGAGTTTGCGGTTGAGTCAGTCACGCATAACTACAACACCAAGTAAGCCTGTAGTGGGACCAAGGTGACGCAGCTTGAAGAACTTCTGCAACTCTGCAATGACCTTCAGAATAGCTGGCCTGGACTTGGAGGCCAGAGTCATGTCATCAATGTGGATAGAAATAATAATGTGGACATCATTGTAGATGTAGACATATACACAGGAGTTGGAGGTGATGCAAGAGAAGCCAATGCTTAGAAACACCTCATGCATGCATTTATGCCAAAGGTTCACTCCTTGCTTCAAATCATAAATCCCCTTGAGTAGCCTGGCACATGCATCACCCTCACCAGGCTGGTGTTCTACCTCTGGTGGAACCACCTCAGGAAAGCCCTCTGGGAACTTCATGTAAAGTTCTGTGTCTACGATGCCATGCAAAAAGGCTGATGAGATATCAACCAACTCCAGGTGCATACCGTCAACTGCTGCCAGGGCGAGGACTGTACAGACTGCAGCTCAGCAGGCCATTGGAGCCAACGTTTTGTCAAAATCAATGCCTGGTTGCTGACTGAAGCCCTGTGCTACAAGGCGGCATGCTTTAAACCACCATTTGGGAGGTGTTTCACCTTGAAAACCCACCATGAGCCAACGGCATAGCAACTTACAGGCAGGTAGACCAGTTGCCAGGTGCTGCTGCTCTTTAGCATGTTCATTTTGTTGCACATGGCCTTGTGCTACTCAGCTGTGTTGTTGCTTGCTATGGCCTCCTTGTAAGATCAAGGATTCATATCATGGATGCCAACCTTGTAAGCAGTGGCTGCATTGGCACTGAGCGCACTATACTCCCCAAAGTTGGCCCCGTGCTCGACAAAGGCACAGCCAGCTAGAAGCAGTGCATCATCTGAATCAACATTCAGGATGAGGGCTACCTCCTGCTCTCCATGTTCGTCAATATCTGCAACATCAACGTCCCACAGAGGCTGCTCTGGTGGGAGGTCTGGGTATGGCAATGGTGGTGGTAGTGGCAGCAGCTCGCATACAAGGGGTGACTCCCAATTCTCCTGTTGCAGCAGGGCATTGCAGTACTTGGCATCAGGGCCACGGGCCTGGAAGTGCACACGTTGGCTGGGCTCATACGGTGGTAGAAGGGACTTGGGCTGACATGACTTCCTTGTTTCTTATGGTGCTGGTGGCTGCAAATCAATGTTGGGACCTACTCTCACTGAACCCTGCTGGTTCACGGAGCCTCGAGTGTTGTTGTCTACTCCCACTATTCCTGGGGTGTCAGATTCAATGTTGGTGAGTGGTTTGTCATCATTGAATATGGAGTTTTCAACTGCTGGTGCATTGGGCAGAGGTTGCAGGTCAGCACTTGGTGTGATTATATCATCCAAGTCATACTGCTCGTATTCTGCCAGGGTGTCAAATGTGCTTATAGGTGGTGGTGTCCTGCAGGTTGTCAGTTTCAAACCTGGAAAACAGGTTTTGTCAAAAATGATGTCATGGGAAATGACTATCTTCTTTGTGCTGGGGATGTAGACTTGCTAGCCTATGTAGCTGTTAGGGTAGCCAATAAAAATGCCTGACTGAGTATGACCCTGCAAACTGTGTCATTTGTCCCATCCCATGAGCACATGCTGCACATCTGAACACTTGTAGGTGTCCAATGCGGGGTTTTCTCCATTTGTATTGTTCAAACAGTGTTGTGTCTTGTGCAAGTGTGGACATAGGGATGCGATTATGTACGTGTCTGTACACATTAAGGGCGTACAGCCAGAAGCTGTCTGGGAAGTTTGCCTTGGCTAGCATGCATGTAATTGCCTCTCCAATGGTTTTATTGAGATGTTCTGCGGTGCCATTTTGTTGTGGTGTGGCAGTGTTTGTAAACTCAAGTTGTATGCCCTCAGTCTTGCAGAATATCAGAAATTCGGTTAAGACATATTCTCCTCCCTTATTGTGGTGGAAGCATTTGATCTTGGCTCCAGTCTGTCGCTCAACAAGTGCCTTGTATATCTTGAACACCTCAAATGCCTCACTTTTGTGTCTCATGACATATGTTTCCATCCACTGTGTTTTGTCGTTGATGAAAGTGCACCACTATTTGTACTTAAATTGGTGTCTCTCAGTTGGCATAGGACTATGCACGTCAGTGAAAATCCTACCCAGCAGCTTGACTGCTTGATGGGATGTGTGTGGGAAAGGAGCATGGTGTTGTTTGCCTTGGAGGCATGGCTTGCAAACATTAGGGAGGGATAACGCAGGCTTGATCTTTAAGTCTTCTGTGAGATCTTTCTTGATGAGCTGCTTCAAGCATTCCGTGCCTAAGTGACACATTTGTCAGTGCAGTAGGCTCTTCTCAATTGTGGAGGATGAAGTTGGTCCTGCATTTGCTACCTTGGCAGCATGTGGTAGCAATGGGATAATTGTTTCTCCATCTAGATACAACGTAAGTATTTTGTCTATAGTAGCTGAAAAAATTAGTTCATCTTCAATGTTGAAGAACACTTTTCAGCCGCAAAATGTCATGGTAAAACTACAATGTACACTGAGAGTAGTGATAGAAAGAAGATTGTTGGCTAGCTTGGGTACAAAAAGGATGCTGGTGATAGTAACATCACTGAGAGTTTTTCTACTCCTGCTCTTCCCTGCTGGCCTGAACAAAATATCTCCTTTTCCTTCAGAGTAAACCACTGTTATTTATCAGGGCTCTCCATGACTTGAGGGAGCCTGGCAGGAACCATTCACGATGAGGTGTCATATGCGCCAAGGTGCCTGAGTCTGTGTTCTACAGCATGTCATATAGTGAGGATGATGAGTTAGTGGATTGACAAACAGCCGCTTCCGCTTTAACTGTGGGTCCATTGCAACCTTTCTTGACTTTGGGGTTGTTCGCAGCCTTGGCTGCATTGGCCTTGGCTCCACAGCAGTTTCTGCGTTTCTTGGACTTTGCATTGCCATCAGTCTTTTTCACATTTTCACGTGCAGTCAAGAGGCCAGGACAGTCTTGTACCTTGTGCGGACCATTGCAGATGAAGCAGGAAATTGTGCAAGCAGCAGCAGCAGCAGCAGTTTCTGCTTCTTTCTTGGCAGCGCGTCGCTGCATTTCTTCCATTTGGAAAGCTTCCAATACATCATCCTTGGTAAGGCTATTGAGCAACAGCATGGAGGAGATGAATGACGCATATTCATCACACGGAAGCGCGTGTAGCATAGCCATAGTTGACAGTTCATTGTCAAGCATCTGAAGAGTATATCCTGGGGAAGTAATTCCACCAGGGCCAGTAACGGGTGGTGGGCAAAGTGCTTGAATCCATTGCATAGTTCCCTCAACACGCATGCTAAGGTCAACAAGCAATTTGCTGTCTTGCAGCCTGATGTTGAACAAGTTGCTTAGGGAGTTGAAGTGTGCATTTGGGGCTGATTTGGAGTGAATCTCCTTCAGCTTTTTCCACATTGCAGTGGAGTCCTTGCAAATGGCATTGACTTGCGTTCTGTTGCCCTTGTCAAGCCATTGATATATTTCTCTGGCAGCCCTATTGCAGCAGAGTAGGTAAGACTGTATGGCTTATGCTGAGGCTGAATCACTCTGATCTTTGGGCTTAGTTTCTTTGCTAGTGACTATCCTAGATCCTCCTATGGACATTAGGTGCCTGTACATTGATCTTCTGAGTAAGTCTGGGGGCCAGGGCCCATAACCTGTTGCAGCTGTTTATGCACTAGAATTCAGACAATTAGCCTGACAAACTATAGACTTGTGTCTAGTGTCTGGCATCTCGTGTTCAGTAGATGATATTGGTGTAATTACCATAATATACATTACCTGGCATCTTGTATTCAGTAGATAAAGAACACAAGACAGCCAGGAGTGAAAATAAGTTAATAAACATGTGAGTGAATGATGTCAACATTGTGAGGCGTACTGGCACTTATGGCCTCAACACAATGGAACCTGCAAGATACGTAATGTTTCCTTCATATTCAGTGATGGCCACTGGATTGGTTTTGGTTTGTAGAGACTGTAGTACTTGGTTAGAGTAATACTAATAGTTCTGGGGCTTTCTTGAAGACTTAGAAAATCTACTTCTAATTTTACACTGATGTCTTGAAAGATGCTTGTGTATTGAGGTGATTTACTTCCAAAATATTTCTATTCTAAATGTAGAGGTGTTTCAACAAACTCCAGCCTAAGTGATTCACTCCCTGGGAACCACTGAGCCTTTGCCTATCAATTGCCTGTCTATTTGCTACTCTACTTGAGCTATTTATACCTCTTTCTACAGTGCACAGACCACTTCCTACACCTGACTTTTGGTTTCAGACTTTCCATTATCTCTAACATAACTGTTATCCCACTTCCCACTTTTGGATGCCTGTTTTGGTGCCACAGGATAGTTTCTTGTGCCTTCATTCCTCTTTGCTATTCTTAGCTTCTTCTTCCCCATTTATCTCTTCCTC
>JAGGAP010000435.1:0-25032 GCA_017657235.1 Termitomyces sp. T73sscA
TGGGGGATTTTCTTGCCCTTTGCATTGACTCGCCCTCCATGGTCAAATGGGCTGTTGAGCATGGTGCAGAACCGAATCTAAACACTGACGGCGCGTCTTATACTGCTTTCGAGTCCGCTGTCTTCTGCAACTACCTTGAAAGCACCGAGATACTCATTGATATGGGCGGTGCACAAATAAACGACACCAGAGCTCTCAAGCTTGCTGCATCCCATGGGTTGACAGATATGATTGAACTGTTGCTTGAGAAGGGAGCTGAAATTGATGGGATACCGCGCCCGAAGCACGCGTACGACCTCATGGATCATAACACGGGGATGGGGACAGCACTGCATCAAGCAGCGGTGGCTGGCCAGCTCGAGGTTGTGCAGCTTCTCCTGGAAAGAGGTGCAGATCCGAAGATGAAGAATCTTATTGGAATGACGGCACTCGAACTTGCAAGGGAAGAAAGCCACGCAATGGTTGTGGATGTTTTAGAATCAGTTGCATAAGTTGCATAATCGAACATTTTTTGAAAAAGTAGCCATGGTCTGATTTTATATCTACACTGGTCGTGCCGGAAAGTTTTTCAAATGCTTGACGTACTTGCCTATGTGTTGAGGGAAACTCCCCATGTTCAGGGTCCTGGTCTCCAACATGGGATTGTTCTTGTGTCAATGATCAGTACAACCCTTCTATTTCTATGTACTTCCGATGATTTTGGCTCGACTGTGTCGCAGCATGTTCATACGCAGGCAGATGGTATTATTGACAAATAGAATAACAATTTATTGACTGATGTTCGAAGGATCGAGAAATAATTTTAATTAAGGTTTTGTATATAACAAAGAGGTAAACGTACCTGATGTTCGAAGGATCGAGAGATGATTCGAACTCGATATATAAATACATTTTACTTACTTATGAGACTTATTACTCAGTCTCAAAAGTATGAAGTAATGAGACAATGAAATGTGATGAAAAATTGATGACACACTGAGGTCATATTGATCATTGCCGTAAGCTTGATTATTACAGTCTTCGACACTCCCACTCGACAATTATTCAGGTTGACCAATCCCAAGCTTTTCTCTAAACTTTTCAAATGAATCGCATGGCAAGGCTTTGGTGAAAATATCAGCTACCATTTCTTTAGTAGAAATATAATGTAGCTTGATATTGTTGTGTGCAATTTGGCTTCAAATGAACTAGTACCATATGTCGATGTGTTTGGCATGAGAGTGAGAGACAGGATTGTTGGAAAGCGAAATACTGCCTGCACTGTTGGTATGAATAATGGTGGTGGCTGTTTGATTAAAATCCAACTCGGCAAGTAGAGTGCAAAGCCAAATAGCTTCTTGAGTTGCACGTGCCAAAGCAATATATTCAGCTTCAATAGTTGAGGTGGCAACAACGTTTTGCTTCTTTGAAGACCAAGATATCATGCTTCCATCAATGCTAAAGGTCTATCCACTGATGGACTTTCAATTGTCATGATCCTGAGCCCAACTGGCATCGCTCCAACCAACCAATTTTATTTTGTCATTGTTTGAATGAGGAATTCCTGGATTGTTTGCAAATTGAGCAACTAAACCGATGGTGAATTGTATATCAGGCCGAGTTTGAGTGGCATAAAGAAGTGATCCAACAAGTGAAAGGTAATTGATGTCTTGAGCATATTTGATGTAGATTTGACTTTCAGAATCATTGTGTGGAGATTGCTGAAGGGATAAATTATGATTTGTGATGATGGGAGTTGATATGGGAGTACAGGAACTCATCCCAAAGCAATTAAGTATTGAATCAATATAATTTGTTTGATTCAAATAGATGTGATGTTTTGCACAATCTAGGGTTATTTGTAATCCAAGGATGTAGGATATTTCACCAAGATTGGTGATGTTGAAATTTTTCCCTAGATTATTTTTGAAGGAAATGATCTGGTAAATGTTTTTTCCAGCAATTATCATGTTGTCAAGATAGACTAGAACCTATAAAGTTATTTTTCCTTCAGAGCAAAGGACATAGAAACAATCATCAGATATAGTTTGCCAGAAACCAAGTTTTAGCAATACTTTGTGAAGTCATTGTTTCCACTTTCTTCCAGCTTGTTTAAGGCCATAAATTGCCTTTCCAAGTTTCCAGAATCTTCTTTTGCCAACTCCAAACAGCGCTTTTATAGGAATCTCTTCATCAAGATTTCCTTCCAGATAGGTACCAATCACATCAATTTGATGCATCTCAAGATCAAGTGAAGCTGCCATGGACAAGAAAACTCAAAGACTTGTGAATTTTGCAACTGAGGAAAAAGTCTTGTTATAATCTACACCAGGAATTTGTGAAAATCTGAGCCACTATTCAGGCTTTATATTTGGTATGATTCTCATGTTCATCAATCTTCTCATGTAAAACCACTTTACTTCCCACAGCCTTTTTGCCAGCTGGTAAGTCATCAATTTCTTTTATATAACCTTTTTATTAATTAGCTGAGTGTACTCAGCAATAACCACCTTTTTCCATTCTTTGGCATTGAGGAATTTCATAGCTTCATTGTATGAAGGACCAGCTGTGGATACAAAAGCAATATGACTGGAGCTTTGAGAAGATGAATCTTGATAGCATTTTGGCAGGTGCTGTTCATAAGTAGAGGGAGCATGACAAGGTAAGTCATCCCATTTTATTGACTTTTGAGGTGCTGTTGGTATTTTTCAAGGTTCAGGAGAGCATACAGGAGTTGTAGGGTGCAATAGAGTGGGATACTATAGTTCTTCACTCAGAGTTCAACTTTTTGATGCACTGGCATACAAATTGTCACCTTCAGTCAATTGACTGAAGTCAGAAGCTTGGGCAGGAATGTGGATTTGACAAGGCACATCCTCCTTTGGATAAAGAGCAGAATCAATTTAAATTATTGATTCTTTTAGGAGGAGTTTGATGGAATTTGGTTTTGACAAGAGCAAGCTCACTCAGAATGTCATCCTCATAAAATTGAATGTCACAAGAAGTGATTAATTCTCCATTTTCTAAGTCCTCAAGCCAATACCCTTTTGTTTCATCAGCCCACCAGCCTAACATACGTACATGTACAGCTTGGAATTCAAGCTTTCCATGTCAAACCTCTTTGAGAACATGCGCCCAGCCAAGTGAACCAAAGACTCAAAAGTGGTGTATTGCTCCATTTGGTGAAAGGAATTTTACCTTTTAGAGCTGAAGTATGAGTAATTAAGTAAATGTACACAGCATATATAAATGCTTCACCCCAATAGCGCAGATCCATCTTGGCTCCATACAGCATACTTTGAACCATTTTGAATATCATGGCTATTGCTTGCTTGGCTATGCTGTTCTGTTGTGGCCAATATAGATTGGTTATTTCATGTTTAATTCCATTGTTGAGTTTATAAATTCTGTGCTATTATCTGTTTGGATAATTTTGACGTGTTGACCAGTCTGGCGTTCAGTGCGAGTGACAAGTTGATGGATTTCATTACCAATGTCTTTTTTTGATTTTAGAAGCCTCCCAATTGGAAACCTCTTACTAACTTCTATGACTACAAGCGTGTATTGATACTCATCCCAAGTTGGAATGCTTAGGGGTCCGGCCAAGTCCATTACAAGCAATTCATTGAGTTTGTACTTTTTGGTGCTTTGCTCAGGCAAAGGTAGTTTTGCAGATTTTCCCTCTACACAGCCACTGCACAAGCAATTGAACTCCCCAAGTAAGACTATTTCTAATCCAGTGACTAAGTTCTCATCGGCCATTGACTTGATAGTTTGTAGACTGATGTGTCCAAATCAACAGTGCTACAATTGCATAGTGGCTTCATTTGCAATGTAAGCAACATGACTATTTAAACTTCCAATATTCATGCAATCAATTCAATAAAGAGTCCCTTCAGAACTGATTAGATTGGTGTGCAGGAATTCTCTATCCTGCCAAAAAAGACTGATGCCAAAGGGAAGTCCTTTGATTGTGGCACCTGCATGTTGCAAATAAACCTAAACTGATAAGATTTGCACCTAGCTGCAAAATATAAAGTGCATTATCAAGGCAAATGTTGTTTGTTCTATCAAGAACATTTGTTCACAGAGCAATAGAGCCAATTCCAGCCACAGACAATTTATTGAGTCCTCCCACTGAAATGTATGAGTTTTCAATTTCACAAATCTTATAGAACCTGTTTTTGTCTGCTAGCATATAGCAAGAGGCAGCACTGTTGAGCAGTAACTCAGAAGGCATTTCATTGCCTGTGGCCATCAAGACTTTACCAATTTTGCATATTTGATCCTTCTAATCATTTACTGCTATATTAGCATTACCAATTAATTTGGACTTCTTTGGCTTTGGGCATTTAGAACTCCAATGTCCTTTCTCACTGCAATTGTGACATATGTCTTTGGGCTTTGGCTCATGCCTAGGTTTGTCCTTTTTCTTCATGTTTTTTTGAATCTGATTTACTCCCACTGAAATTATTACTCTTTTTCAAAACAAAGGCTAAAGTTTTTGTGTTGAAATTGTTCTCATGAGAGACTTGCTTGTAGATGGACATCAATTCTACAGAGAGAATGTCCAAGGTGAGTGAATTGCCACAATACAGCAAATTCTGCTTGACAACCTCTCATGTAGGAGTGCATGGGAGTGACAAGAGCACAGCATTAATGATTGTGAAGTCATCAACTTTATGATCAGCCTTGAAAAAGCAATGCCAAATATTCATATAGAAGCTGATGTGCTTGGAACATTGGGGTATAAAGTTGCTGATAATAATAATGAATGTTTACTCCGCTTTGTGTTTTGATGTAGTTCTTCTGCAAGTGTTTCCAAACTCCCTTTGAATTTGTAATTCCAACAATTGATTCTTGCTGCATGTACTCAATGGCATTTTGAATGAGTTCCATTGCAGCATCATTTTTGTTGAGCCATTGTTTGTATTTGTTGCAAGCTCCTTTTCATGCCAAGTACTCCTTAGATTGCATAACATTGATTAATTCTTGTCCTTCCTTCTGGACAACTTTTGACGGGGCATTTTTTGTAGAGTAGGAGGTGGTCATGATTTTAAAAAAGATGGTAGGAGGTTTAGACAGGCACAATTTACAATCAGAGATGATGCCCCACAAGGATTTAAATTGTAGAGCTGCTTTCATGTTATCTGACCAAACGTGATAATTTGTGCCATTGAACTTTGCAAACTGCAAGGTCTTGGAAGTTGTTTTGCTAACAGCGGAGCCCATAACCTGTTGCAGCATTTTCATATGACATGACAACAACCAGAAAAGAAGAGAGTAATCAAGATAAAAGCAGTAAGTTGAGTGGACTAAAAAGATCTCTGCAAGATTTGGTGCTTGCAATGCAAGATAGACTTCAGCCTCTAAGGAGCAGGTGACAGATTTGGCCTCAGGAGGGCAAAGGAGCACAAGGTAGACAATTAAGTGATCAATTTTGGTTTCCAGTAAGCAGAGGTGAGACACTCAAAGTATTTGCAAAATGGTTAGCACTTGTGTTGGACAAGAGAACCTGGTGAAAAAAGCAAAGCATGTGGTGTTACAAGTGCTGAGAAGTGTGTAGCTCCAACATGATTTGTCTAAATTGTCTACCAGTTAATCAAGTAAGGTTAAAGGTCTGGTCAGCTTATTCCCTCTATTACAAGAGTTGTTATCCTCAACAACTGTTTGAGATGGAGCAACTCACCTTCAAAGATGTCTTGGCTAGGCTCTAGGCCGAATACAACTGCTACTTCCATGAAAAAGAGAGTAAAACTGCTCTGCTTGCCTCAAAAAAGTCCAATGTAAGAAATGGGGTTAAAAGCTAGCAGCTAACAACAAATGCTGCTACTGCTAGAGATTTGAATCAACAAGTGCCTAAAGCAGATAGAGGACAAAAAAAAGAAGAAAGCCAGTGAAGGTTTGAGAACTGCCAACCTTTCCATCACTGATTTCCAAGAGTTCCATTGTAAACCTGAGCAAGTATATATGGCTGGAAGATTTGATTGTGCTGGTGATGTGCTCCTTGACTCTGGCACAATGTTGCACATGTTCTACAACCCATCATCTTTGTTACATATATGCCAGTTACTGCTGCTTCAGACAATGACTGGATCTCACTAAGAGACACTTGCAACATACCAATTGCAGAGTGTGGAACCATAAAATTCAGAACACTGCTGAGACTGAAGAGCAAATCAGGTGCTGTGCTATGGAACATCAAGCCAGGAGCTGCAGAGTGTTGGAGGAGGACCCCCAGGTCTTGGGGCCCTGGCTCAGGGCTGGACTGTAGGCATGGCCCAACCAGCTGCTGATAGAGCAGGTGTGGAAATGCCCACAAGAGAGGAGTATCCACGGGAACGAGTCCGTTTTGGAAGCAGGGAGGTCGATTCTCACATGCGAGGGGGATTCAAAAGAGGGAAGGAATGTGATGCAACCCTGAGGTGGGATGCAGGGTCAAATCTCTCACCACACCCGAGGGTGAATTTGCCACAGCGGAGGAATCAAGACCGGGCAGACTTACATGCTGCATTGAAGGAAGCTTGGAAGGCTTTGGAGACGTCGCCAGCGACTGCTGCCAGTCTCTGGAATGTCGAGGGTGGTGATTACGCCCTTACCGCTTCCACAGATTCATATTTTCCTTGTTAGTACATGGATATCTAGATTACTTACACGCATCCATCTGCAACATGTTTGGATGACTTGTGCCCGACGACATTATTTGAAATTTTCCAAGGCCTTCTGATAAGTAAGGGTAGAGGACGACTGCTATAACACGTGATCCAGACATTTATTGTTCGCTTTTTTGTTCGCTTTTTTGTTCGTCCCTGCTCCTGTAGTAAGAAAATTTCGCTCGGGTCCAGAAAACCCTCTCAAGAGTATCGGGACTATCGATAGGTGTCTGAACGCTCTTAAACAAACTTACATCGCTTTGCAATGCTGGTATGTCTTGTGTTTCTCTACCTTTGACGTGGCTAATCTATAAATTTACCCTCAAAACAGTCTATGCTCTCAAGGAGACTATCTTGGCTAATAGTGAAAATGCTCGAGGAGATCAGCTACCGGTACTATAAATACTGCATGTTCTTCAATCGAGAGCTTCCTGTCCAGCCGACACTGAACATCTACCCGATGCCGTTTAATACTGTCCTAAAGATTGGAGAGCGCACTCGTGAAGAAGAAGCACTTTCAATGCAACTTGCTCACTCTCTTGGACTTCCTGTCCCAAGAGTTCTGTTTTATGCCATGTGCCCATACTCAGAAGAAGGCGCAATTTGGATGACGTGTGTACCAGGTCAACTCTTGTCGCAGGTGTTACATCACCTTTCGGATAGCGAGATATCTACGATAATGGACAAACTACACCAATGTCTCCTTCGCCTGCGGGAGTGCGAAAATCCTCGTAGCCCAGAGATATCTTCTATCACCGGCACATACATCAAGTCCTTCCGCGTTTGCGATGGCGTAATTCCCCCATGTACTGACAAGTCCGAATTCATTCGATATCTTGTTCGGCCTAGGAACCATAGGATTCGTGACAAAACAGATGAGAGTCGAGCAAAATTTGATCAAGAAACGGAAAAAATTGAACACTTGGCAGATATGTCGCATTCCATTGTCTTTGCACATGGCGACCTCTATCCACACAATATTCTCGTGAAGGACGGACATCTCTCCGGTATCATTGATTGGGAGTGTGCGGGATGGCTTCCAGAGTATTGGGATTATACTACTATGTTGAGGTTTATGAATTCTTCGTCGTGGCACCTTTCCATCTATGATAATCCTGCTTTCAAGTATCACGAGGAGCTGATATGTGACAACGTCATTCTCGTTTCCACGGACCCGTCTTTTCCTCGTTGATGATATGTACATCGATATCTAGTATCAAGGCCTTCTGTAGATTGTATCGTATGGTTGTTGAGCCCCTTGACTACACAGAAAAGGTGCAATAACACATTTTGCCCTAAGGATCGTATCATCCCGTTCTACGACTCGACTCTTTCCCTGCCTCGTTGTTGGGCTACATACATTACATCTTGATCGATTTGAACAAAAAACCCTAGTCACCCCACAGAAACTATATGGAATCTGGTCGTGAGCGTTGGCATTGGAATAACATGCACGGTTGGCATGCATAAAACAAAAGACATCTAGCCTATTAGCCGCCCACAGTGGAAACCTTATTGGATCGCGATGGAGTCACACGTTTCGAACTTGCGCAAATATACAAAGAGATATACTCCTCTGTATCCTTTAATAGAAGAAACAACATTGACCGCCCACAGAAGCCTTTTGGAATTACATGCACGTTTGGCATGCATAGAACAAAAGACAACATTAGCCGCCCACACTGGAAACCTTATGAGATCCATTTGGCATCGGCGTCGCACGTTCCGCAATTGTTCTTTGATAGAAAAGAAAACATTAACCGCCCACAGAAATCCTATGGGATTCGTTTTTGGGGCAGTCGGCGTTGGAATCACACGTTAACCTGCACAAAGAAATTTCCTTGTCTGTATCCTTTGAAGAAAAAGTTTATCAAGCTATTGTAACTTGACTTTTTTTTTTTTACATCTTCTTGTGCCGTAACCTGGTTGAGTGCTATTCATGCCCGCGTATCCATTGTCTATTTTGTCCAGAAATGGTGACGCTTTCTTCCCTGAAGCACCCTTATACTATCTGTTCTGGTTGTCTATGAATGCATGCCAACTAGGCCTCTCAATTGTTTTTTTATTGTATACAAGGGCTCACATATCTGGTTTAAATGGAACTGTCGTTTCATCGTATTTGCCAGAATCAACTCCAAGCACTCTGATATTGCATCGATCTATCCAACCTATAGACACTTCAATCTTCATCGTGCGTTATTCTTTCACTTCCACATCCCTTATGGACTTTTGACACTGAACTTGACAGAACCATGGATGGACTCACCAACGGGGGCATCTACATTGTCGTATTTCTGGCTCCGAGTGAGCAGGACGCCCATTGGGGCTTATATTACCACAAGAGGCTCGAGCGGAGAGGACAATTAGAAATACAAGTCTCAGTTGGTAACAAGTACCACATCCGTGGACAGGGAGGCAGCGGGATATTCATCCCTCAACATGTTACGGACACCAGTGCTGTCCTCAAGTCGATGTTCTTGATTGGCTTGATGCTCATTGGTGTTGTCCCACCGGGAGACGACCAGGAGACTTCTCTTGATACTCATATCCGCTCTTTTGACCACTCAGTCAGCACCACAGATGGCATCAACTGTTGGAGTTGGGTCCTGGACGTTGTTGAGCTCCTTGTTCAAAAGGGCTTTCTTGAGAGCGCATCAAATAGTATACGTGATGACGTTCGGCGCGAAATGCAGCAATTCATCCATAATAACTGGTCTCCCGCCACGTACAATGTACAGCCACGCCCTATAGAACAATCACAACTTTTCAACTTTGGCAACTGATTCTCGAGGTCATCAACACGAGGCACCTTCATGGAAATACAGGTGTCTATTACCTCCATAGTTGTTAGTACCAACAACGTATATACAGTGTTTTGTATTTTAAACTGCAGTGGTGGCAAGCTTTCCCCGCCAGGGTTAAGTCCAACTGTCCATTATACCATAAATCCAGAATAGTATGACCCTCAGGTTTATGTGAACATAGGTATCCATTGTAGTCTAAATTCAAGGCTAACTTTACAATGTAAGTTTGGGGAAATCCTCCGCTTTACCCTGCTACTGGATGTGGCATGCCAATCAGTATTTGCTAGACAGTCAAATAGAATCATGTTGGACCTCGACCCTCGATCAAATCACACCAGATCACACTCCCCCATATCACATTGCATTTTGCTTGGCCCCTGGTCCACCAATATATTGACAATGACCATTGTCCCATAGACATGTATATAAAAAACTAGGATACAAATAACACCCTCAGTCATTTATACAGAACTGAGGGTGAGTAGCTAACATTATTTATCAAAAGACATATCACTTACCTTACCAAATAAGTAGCCTTGTACTCATATTGATCTACTTAGGTCAATCTATACTTGGTCTGATTTTTAACAAGTTATGGGCTTTACTTGAACAACTTCTCTGAAGAAAGTACAGCAGATCTCAGACCAACTGTCCACTCTCGGACACCAGCTCCTGGCCATATAATGTATAGAGTGGCCATGTCATGTGCAGTGTCACATATCTAGCTTCTCTGCCCTCTGTATCCATCTTCTCCAGGCTCTAGTCATGGACTTCTTCCCTTAAAATGACACCTGTCCCCACATTTCCTTCATCTGTCCTCCCCACTGATGCCACTAACCCTTCCATCCCTGAGCGGATCATCAATCACAGGTGGGAGGGCACAAAGTACCAGCATGCTGATGGTAACCTCACCCAGTGGACCAAGAATCTCAAGAATGCATTGATCCTCAATAGCATCTATGCCTATGTCTTTGGCACAATCCTTCCATGCCCCAAGGCCAGCTATAAACTGCATGCCCATAGTAACTGGGGGATGAATGACTGTCTAGCAATCACCTTCATCAAATTGGCCCTCAACAATATTCATAGAACATTGTAATCTCATGATGGATAGAGGGGCTGCTTATTGTTTCAATGATCTTAGAATGCACACACAGTGGGAAGAGCCCATCAAGCAGATTGCTCTCTTGCAGAAAGCTCCATCGACTTATTGCTCCTACTCCAAGCCATTGCTTGCAGACATCATCAAGCAAGCTTTTGACATCAGTCAAGTTGACAAGGACCTCTTCACATGCATTGCAATCTTGAACAGCCTTAATAATCCATCATTTGAGGCCCTCCAGAACTCAGTTTCCACTCTAGTCAGTAATAGCATAAAGGACACTCCATGCAATCTGACCTCAATTTGCCTCCTCATAGAAAACACACAGGACATTTTCAATGCAAAAGCAAAATTCAATCATGCCACAGCTTTGACCACAAAGGGGGGGATGGGTCTCATAGCACTGACCATGCCCAGACATAACCATGGGCCCAGCACAGTATGCTGCAAGAACTGCCATGCACTTAAGTGCTCATGCTGTGGACACTCCAAATCATTCTGCATGCAGAAAGGAGAAGGAATGGCTGGAAAGTCTATGCTCAGGCTGTGCAGAGGGCCTTAAAGGGCAAGACAAACATGAAGGTACAGGCATTGAGTCCAGAGAAAACTTTTGTGGCAGTAGCTGGTGTGGACAGGAAGCTATGGTATGTAGACCAAATACAGCTAGGACAGCTCTCTGCTCCCATCAAAACAGTTACAATTGCAAACTGCACCACAGCTCACATTACACAAGCTCATAGCGTGGAAGCATGGAAACATGCCAAATTCATAGCCATCAATGCTAGTGCCAATGTAGACTAGACAGATCATGCAACCAAGATTAAGAAACAAGTGCTAGCCACTGTCAGGGGACCAGTCTCTGGACTGTATCCAACACTATTCTGAGCTTAGTCCAATTGTTTGCCTACTCCTAGCACTTCTGAATGGTTGCTCAGCCTGCTCTATCTCCTTCTATCTTCTAGTAGTCAGTTAGCTTTGATAAGTTATATGCATGGACCTTACTGAACATTGATTATTGTCAGTCATACTCTATCACATACCAGGGCTCAATTAGTTAAATAGTATTAGTAATAGCACAGCCACCAATGTAGTATATAAAAGCAGCCTATGTGATAGAATATCCCCAGGCTAAACAATAGCAGTATTCTCCTGGCCTATCTATTGAATTGAGGTGGGCACAATGGCTCAGCTAGCACTATTGTGCCCTCTAGGGGGTACATAATTCTTGAGTGGGGAAGGCCTAGGTTTGAACCATGCCTGTGTAAAAAACACTATAGACACTACATGGGTTCTTCAACACCACTGGAAAGCCACTATTTGCATGTGTTGACTAGGGAGGCTTTTTCATGCAGGCTATAATTTGAGTAACCAATCAGCATGTGACTTGATAAAGCAATGTGACCACTGTACTCTTGTCCAATCAGAAAAAAAAGAGGGTTGCCCAATGGGATGGAATTGGGAGAGGTGAAACTTGCTGACCAAGCATGTCCTAGTATGGGTAGAATAGGTGTCAATAGTTTGATCAGGCTGCTGATATAATGTGTGGTCTATTGAATGGCATGACACAGCTGTTGAGGTTGGGGTTGGGAGAAGGTTTGATCAGCTGTCTACAGCCTAACCAGCTTGCAGCAGGTCTGTCACTGAGCTCACTCATGCTGTTCCATACTATTGTGGGTTCTGAATCTTGGAATTATCCTTTAAAGAATACTATCTGGGTGCAGGGAAGGTTTAGAATTGTGGAACCTTACTGGAGGGACTAGCTTGGTAAAAGACCCAGTATGCAGAAGCTCCAGCAAGCATTGCAGAGAGTAAATATGTTTAGAAATTGGGATAGCATATTAATAGCAGATAAGTCAGTTCAAAAATATGGAGAAGTACCCTACTATACCATGGGGCCTGGAACACAATTATTCAAGCAGTATTTCATGTAAAAATAGGCCTTTAAGAAAATAAAATTGCATTATTATTATTATCATCCATTGAATTAACTGTAAGCTGCTTTAGCAATGTCTGCCCCTATGCTTGCCTTACCTGTTCCTTGCCCAACTCTTGCCTGTCTCTGTGTTTGCTTGATTCTTGCTTGCTGCTTGCATTGCTGGCTCTGTAGAAGGAGTTCTACAGACATTAAGCCTTGCCCTTACAGCTACTGTAGTCTCCCCCATCCAATAGCCAAAGCACTATCTCTTTCAAAAGCACCCCTTTTCTTGTTAACTCAGGTGTTACAGTGCAAATTTCACCATGTTAAAACAACTCCTTGAACCTTTGGCCTATCTCACCTATAGTGAAGGGACTTGGAGGTTCCTTTATGACTACAATTGGAGTGCTATACATCCCAAATGCAACCATCTGTCTAATATCCATTAGCTTGCTTGCAGCACCCTCAGGCCTAGACACTGTATTTGACAATACATCTGTAAAAGTTGTCAACCAATCCACACACACACTTGTGGCACAGAGGACTCTCATTCCAAGCCAACAGCTCTACTTGCTCAAACTTAACAATGTTCTTACCTTCCAAACCACCCAAGTATAGCTCATGCATTCTCAGAAAGCAGATTCAAAATCACTGCTGGCATTGGAAGATGTTTTTGTGGGAAAAATTGTAAAAAAAATGTGTTATGCCATTTTCAATGTGCCAATTTCTGACAGAAAAAGTCTTTAAACAAAGGAAAGTGCCTTTTTCTGTTGGAAATTTGCACATTGGAAATGGCATGACACATTTCTTTTACACTTTTTCTCATAGAAACATCTTCCAATGCCAGCAGTGATTGTGAGCCAGGGCCAAAGCCCTTGCCAGGCCGGAACTTCTGGCCTGGCTTGGCCTGGCTCAAATGGGCTTGGCCTGGCCTGAAGCTGGGCCTGGGCACATCACTCTTCACAACAAGAGAACACAAAAAAAAAAGAGCCGACGCGTCAGATCGGTTTCAGTGTCGATGCAAAGCCAACTCGATAAGGTCTTAGAAGGAATCAAAGGAATAATTCGTTGGAACATTGTTCAACCTTTCCAGTTAGCATCTCGTAAATAAGTGATATTTTCAACAGTGATCGTTTCAAAAGAGAAGTAGAAAGGAAACACGCCATGTTTCTTGCTAATGTGATGGAGGCAGCGATGGTGTGGGTCCTGGGACGACTAGTTGTCGTCTGCATACTGTAGGCGTCGGGGTAGTGGAGGTGGTGGTCTGGTCGGTCTGGTCGGTCTGGTTTTTCTGGGTTCCTCTTGGTGATCGTGTGGGCGTCGAGGCGCTGGAGGAGGTAGTTTGGTTGGTCTGAGTTCCTTCTGTGGCGCGGATTGTTGCTCTTGGTGATTGTGTGGGCGTCGGAGCGCTGAAGGAGGTGGTTTGGTTTTATTGGATCCCTCCTGTGGGGCAGATAGTTGATCTTGGTAAATGTGTGGCCGTCGGGGCGCGGGAGGAGGTGGTTTGGGTTTCTTGGGTCCTTTCTGTGGTGCAGATTGTTGCTCTTGGTGTTCAAGGACAAAGTCTCTGATGAATTGATGGTTCTTTGCGACGACTTCCTTTGGTATGTCTCCTCTCTCGAGTCCTGTCAAAAAGTCTTCCCAAGAAGGGTCGACGCCTCTTGAGACGAATCCCTTTTCGTCGTCGTATCCCATATGCCCAACATGCACGAACGAACCAGCAGTCGGAGCAGAGATAGACAACTTGTTGATCTCTCCGCCTTTGCTGAGTTTGGATTTCGTTTTCTTTTGGGGCGACTTGGCTGGGAGAGGATGAGTGAAACATTCTCGGATACCCGATTACACGTACAAGCTTCATCTTCTTTCCTCATCGTTACCCTCGCCCCGAATTCCTTTGCATCTGCCTTGAGAGAAAACACAATTTCAATCATGCAATCCTACATCCATTGAATCAGTTTCTCGATAAAGAGAGAGGAGTTGATCAAATATAAGCTCACATCACCAGCAAACGAACGAAAAAGTACCCTATCCTGGTGATATTCTAGTTTATGCTCCCAAATGACACCTCTTGTTCCATCCGAATCCATGAGCTTGAAGGACACAGCCCCGATCCCGCTGTCTTTCGCAAACGCCCTAGTTCCTTGGAGGCCAGCGCACAACCGTTTGTTGGGGTCAAAATAGGCCGAGTTAGAAAGAGCGGCTTTAACCTTTGCCTTCTCGTCACTATAGAGTGTAGTGGGCATCTCAAAAGTGAGGGTCATAGTACGGATTCCAAAGGTATGGAGACTTTTTTAAGGCCTCAACGAGTGCCGACTCGGACACGGTTCAACTGCCCTATCTTCATCTCCCTTGTGTACCCATCCTCGTCATGGTTCTATCAGTGATCCACTTCCTTGTGTACAATCTTGTCGTGGTTCTTTTATGATCCGCTCGTGCACAACCTCATGGACAACTCGTGCACCATCTTGTGGACAACTCGTGCACCATCACGTCGATAATCTTGTGGACCATCTCGTAACTTATCCTCATAATGATACTTACTTCATCGGTGTGGACCCGGATTGGATGAATGAACACTGAGGGAAGGGCCAATGCCGTCATGATCAGTGCGAAGTCACTGACAGGAAAAATATAGCAAGTCTCGGGGATAGAACGGTTTGAACATTCCCTTGTCGCAAATGTACGAGTCATCAGAAAAATCGATACGCAGGTGAGACACCAACGAGTTTTCCTGGATTACCGAAAACATCCTGATCTTTGCTGTTTTAAGACGTAATCATTTTCGAGGGGAGTGAAACATGGAGGTGTCTAAGAATGGCCGTTGAACTCGTTAGCTCGTGCATAAGCGCCTGATACATCAAGCAGCCTTGTGTTGGATCGGAGAGCTGAACGAAGTTGTAAAGCAAGAGATAGAATCAATTGTTACGCAGTATAACACTGTGAGATGGCAGTCTGATGCATCAACCAGCAAGAATTACAGAGTGAGTCTGTTTGATATCAAGGTTGATGTACCAAGGTGGATGGGCGAGGATCAAATACCACTGTGTCGGGATAAAGACCAAGAGATCATGAAAGAGGTCGGCCCTGTAAATCGGAAGGTAAAGGAACAGCCTTCGTTTCTGGCGGAATAGCCAAAAGATCTGGCGACTGTGCATCCATGGCAGAATCGACCATTGCCTGAACTTCTTCCTCGTCACTACTCTGGTCGTCATCCATACCCACATCACCGTCACCTGTTTCCTTTTGCTCATCTCCGCCGCTCCCACCCTCATTCTCGTCTTCATCCATTTGGTCTTGGTCCTGTACAACATGTGGATGGACCCTTGGATCCCACTCGAGCTCTTCTGGTTCCTCGACTTCAACCTCTACTCGTGCCCGCCAATCAAACCGCTCCTTCAACATTGTCACCGCCCTGACAGCACGTTCGACACGACGATCATGGGCCTCGCGAATCTCCTCACACTCTGCGATCACATCGGTATACTCGACTGGCTTTTTGAATACGCCAAATGGCGCGGATTTTGGTAGAGATTGAGGAGCAAGGACGCCGAGAGATCCCTTGGTGACCATATGTTCTGCAAGTCGACGTACTGTGTCGGTTTCCACACGAAGCACGTCGGTTGTCTGCTGATTGCGCAATAATGGGATGACTTCGCCATCAAGTTGTGCATCAGTAAGGGGTGAAGAGGGGTGAAGAGCCACGCGTTCTAGTGGGCTGGACAACGGCGTAGGGCGGGAACTTTGAGACGCTGCGCCTGCAGATAGTGTACCAGATAGGCCCATAGAGAAAGAATGGGTTTGTGAAAGCAGAATGTTGTATTTGGTAAGGATGTCTGGCCAGGCGGGCATGGCTGCCATGTGCCCGGCCTCAACAGTACGCTGCAAACTCTGTATGGAGTCAATTATCTGACTTGACTTGAACCGCAGAGACTCTAGATGTGAGATTGGAAGTCCAGACGTTGTCAATGGAGCAGACGTAGAAGCCATCTTCGATCCACTGCACAAGTTGAGAAGTAACTTTTCCAAGGTACTTAAGAAAGTCCCAAGTAGTGTAACGTGTGACCGCGATGAGAAACGCGTCCCGTTGTGCGGACTGTCACGGTTGGCCAACGATCAATTTGATCGGCTCGGCACCAGCTGCAACTTGACCTTCCACTTCTTGCTGTCTTTGCTTTTCGTGTATAACTGTTTAGCGTCTAACGCTTATGGCTTGCTCGGACTCCACGAGTTCATGGGGCTGCTCTCTTGAAGTCTACGACAGTCAGACGGATACATCATGAACGACCGATTGAAAACGTGGAAGGTGGTCAATCTACCAATCTGAACTGCATAACCTCGAATTTGACTGAGAGGATGGGAGGCGAACACACGGTGAGGCGAGCTAATAACAGAGGGGATGAATTACCTGTTATCAGAATGACCAGTCTCTTTTCCACTCCCCCTGATGTCGACTTTCTTACACTCGCCTGTGAAACCGGCTCCGCGTCCATTGTCTCCCTCCTCCTTTCTCGAGACCTCGATACAGATATTTATGCTGACGGTCTCATTTAAGCCCGAACATCGCTTCGACATTCTCCAAGCTTTCCTCTACTTCGGCTGGGACATTAATACTTGCCCAGGATATATGGGCGAACTTGCACTTTGTATCGATTCGAGACCCTTAAAGGTCAAATAGGCTATCGAACATGGTGCGGACCCGAATTTAAATATCAGCAACGGGTGTCTTTCTGCTCTCAACTCCGCTGTAATAAACAAGTCCCTTGAACGCGCCGAGATACTCATTGATATGGGCGGTGCACAGATCAATAATACCAACGCTCTAAAATTTGCTGGGTGTGCTGGGTGTACATATATGATTGAATTGTTGCTTACGAAGGGAGCTGAAATCGATGAGGTTCCGCGCCCGGGGTACGGGTCTGACCTCATGGATCATAAAACGGGGATGGGAACAACGCTGCATCAAGCAGCGGTGGCTAACCAGCTCGAGGCTGTGCAGGTTCTCCTCGCAAACGGCGCAGATCCGAGGTTGAAGAATATTGTCGGAAGGACGGAAGAAAACCACACGGTGGTTGTGGATGCTTTAAAGTCGTCAATCGAGTGATTTCCTAGGAAGAGTTATGTTATGAAGCTGAAGTTCAGTTCAGAACTGGAATCGTTGAACTGGACTGTCATTTCCAGTTCCAGTCCTGGTTCAGGCTCTGCATAAATGGTACTCAGTTCTCAAGTTATTGGGAATTCAAACTGAGAATTTTTAGCATCTCATGCATCGTAAGTATGGTCTTATTCGCATTTTTACCTCTTCGGGTTCACAATCTTTCATGTGTTTTTGTAATTCGTCAGGAGACTACGAGTTGTTCTCGCGACCCAATCACGGATATTTAAAAGGATGCCAGAATCGTCATTCGACTCCTGGATCCCAGCTTTTCAATCTCATCCAGTCAATCACCACCCTCGCGGAGGGGCTGAGAGCAGAGCGAGTACAGAAAACCTACTAGTCCACTGTCACAGCGAGACATAAAATAACGGTTTGTAGTCTGAGAAAATCGCGCTGAACGAAGCGCGAGAAATCCACAAAGATAGATGTTCAAGACAAACCTAAAGCAATGATATCCCGATAGGATCATAGTTTCACTGGCTCCACATGATCCCTTGCAAAGTTTTCTCATCTCCGGACCGCATCGCTTGATCATCCATGAGGGAGTATGAATGCCTCATGTGATGTGAGTTATTCAAGTCATTGTTCAGTATCATATCATAAAGAAAAGATGACGAAGCTCAATCTTGTGGAGGCTGATTATCATCATGCTGCATGTTGGCTAGCATTGATCTTCTATCCACGGAAGTGTGGTCAGATTGTCAGAACGAGGCAAGAACTCCAAGAAGAAGAAGAAGAAGAAGGAAAAAAAAGCAGAGGACCACCTGAGGGCAGTTGATCGTATGTACTGACACGCTGTAGAGTGAGTGCTCTTTGAAACCCCACCGAGGTCTCTCCGAAAGCCGCTGCGCGTGGGACCACATAGGATTGTCGCCCCGATCCATGTTTTCGACACTCCTGTAATCCATCAAAAAAAAAAAGAAAAAAGAAAAACTCCCCAGTCACAGCGCGAAAAAAAAAAAAAAAAATCTACGCTAATTGACTGACGTAGTCTGGAGGAGCGCCTCTACTTTCTCCACTCTCCCCACTCTCCCCACCCTCGAGATGAGCTTGCTGGAGCTGAGCTTCTAGAACCATAATACGTCGAGCCATCAAAGCCATTTGATGCTGCATAGCCGATTCCACCGCCGCTCTTGATGAAGGCGGTGGGGTTGATCGGTTTTGCCAGTGAGCGCTACTAACATCATCAAGGAGTAATGTCTTTGTCGATGAGGAACCTATATACCTCTGACAGTGAGCAAGTGCATCGGATCATCATCATCTAACGTGGTGTGCCTCACTTTGCCAAGTCGCAAACTCGTTGTTAACGCTTGAGGTTTGTAGGAGTGAATTGACAGTAGGGATTAGAGTGCCTTGTGTTTGGCGGCGGATTCGAGTTCTTCGTCTGATCATGATGATTATTGTGATGACGATCAAGATGGCTAGGATAACCCCTCCTATGGCACCGCCGATGATAGGGCCTATTGGTGGAGCGTTGGAAGATGGGGAAAATTGAGTTGGGGAAAAAGTTGGGTTATCGATTGAGCTGGTGGTGCTAAAGATACTAAGCTGGGTGCCAGAAGCCCCAGAACTAGTCGCTGAACTGATACCAAAGGCGTTATCCGACTGTTGAGCAACAGGTCCAGAGGATGGAGTAACAGATCTAGAAAGGATCGTCAGCACATTATATTGTAATGACAAACACCAGTGATGAAAGTAGAGGTACTAAACTCGGGGAACATCGCAAATGCACTGTTCGGAGATTGACTAAACCTAGGAGATGCATGAGCACATTGTGACGTCGGTTGAGCTGTAGGAAAGGGACTGAACTGGGTAGGAAACACGCCGGAGCCACTAGCGCTAGAAGTATTATTATCAACTCATTGACACGAAGAGATGGTGAACGATGGTGACACGGACATTTTTTGACCCAGGCCGCTGGACTCCATACCACTTGATTTCAATGGCTGCTGCAATCGCAAAGTTTACTTGATATAAGATAAGCCGAATTCACAAGGGAACCTTACTTTTGCCCGACATGATTATATATGTGATATTGATACATGTTTCGCCAAGATCGCATAGAATTTATAGGCATTCGCCCCCCATCCCCCCGGCATGACGTTGTGCAGTGGGTGCTTGATTGCATCTTAGGGGTTAGTTTTGCTACTAAAATCACAAGAAGGGAGTTCTTTGGGATATCATTATCAGCTGGGAATGTAAGTTATTGAGTGTGAACACCGTGCCCGTGATATCGGTAAATATCAAAATCGTTCATGAGACGTCTTTGCTGGTCGAGGTGTGAGAAATGATGGTGTTCTGACGAGACAGCTCCTGTAAGTAACTGTTTTTGCTTGACGGGGTTGTCAATATCTCGAAGTAACAGAGTTATTGTTGACCAGTGGCGGTAGTCGGACCACTCTTCACGTGCATCACATAATGCTTGTTAGCTCTCTGTTCTTATGGAACCCAGGAACAATGATGGAGGTTTATTAGGACCACCTTTGATGTCTTCAATGAAATTCTTCAGCGCGTACGAGTCACCGTCCTGACCATCTGGCAGATGATTCGGATAGGATTTCCGAGACTAGCTGAACATAGACGCCTTTTCCATACAGTCAATCCAGGCGATTGTCTATGTAACACACATTTAGCGTGGTTTATTTATTTCTTGATAGCAAAGTTACCTCGCACCTTGTGTACGTCACGATCGCAGTAAAATTCCAGACATCCACAGGACTGGCTTGCTGACGGACTCTGAGGCTTTTTCCTATGGAGGCGCCCATATCATTTCCCCCCCCTTCTATGCATACAGGGAGAGCCGCCGCCGCCCTTGGAACTTCAAAAGGCCTCAGTTCAAGTCGACGATTTTCGATGACAAATTCACCAAACGCGCGCTGTGCATACGAGAATGGACCCCCGCGCCCAAACTGTGGAAAGAAAGTAAGTGAGCATCGACTTGTTGAGCACTATGATCTAGAGGTGTTGAGGAAACGGTACAGGCGGAAGTGCGTCACTCTCTCACGTGCATCACAGTGCTTCCGAATTCCGTTACCGCCGGCGCAGTCTTTCACATTGAACACTGGGATGCCCGCCCAGTCGCTCTCCAACGACGAAAAGGCAAAAGTCAAAGCTGCAGTCTCTGGTTCCAAGGTCCTCCACGCCGCTCGTGCGCGTGTGTATTATGCCTATCCCAATCCGCACAGATGGTCATACGCCGGTCTCCAAGGAGCTATTGCGTTTGTGAAAGACGGCGGGACGGGGGCTGCGTTTTTCAAGCTCGTGGACTTGGATGGGACGAGAGGCGTGATTTGGGATCATGAGCTGTATAGTGGGCTGGAATATCAACGGGATAGGACGTTTTTTCATTCGTTTGCTGGTGATGTGAGCTCATCGACTCCTCTCTCTCTTTGTCCGAGAGACTGATGAGATGTAGAAATGCATGATTGGGTTTGTGTTTTCTGAAGAGGCAGATGCAAAGAGGTTTTTGAAAAAGGTGACGAAGAGGAAAGAAGAAAAATCTGGTACGTGTCATTGGGTATCTGAGAATGTTTCACTCATGTTGCATCAGCCAAGTCCCCCAAGAAGAAAGCCAAAGTCGGCAAAGGGGGAAAGATCGACAAGGCATTGATCTCTGGTCCGACCGCCGGTTCGTTTGTGCATCTTGGGCACATGGGATACGACGACGAAAAGGGATTCGTGTCGAGAGGCGTCGACCCTTCGTGGGGAGCCTTTTTGACCAAGCTCGAAAGCGAAGGCGTGCCAAAGGAAGTCATTGCAAAGAATTACGACTTTATTAAAGACTTTGTCCGTGAACACCCAGAGCTACAGTCCGCGCCACAAAAGAAACCCAAGCCACCGCCTCCCGTGCCCCGGCGCCAGATGGAGACCCTTGTACCGCCATCACGTGACTCTCCGCCACGCAGCACGCCGTCGCCAGCACCGCCGCAGCCGCCCGCGCGCACCGTACCCACGCCCTCTGCAGCCACGCCCTCCGTACCCACGCCCTCTGCACCTCCGCTCCCTCCCACGCGTCCGCCTCCGCTACGCGGTTCCATCCGTGAAGCCCCGCCCACGCCTTCGCGTCCAAACGGCGTTCCTCCCGCCCTCGCACCACCACCGCCACCAGTAGCATCTCCCCCAGTGGTTCCCCCTCCCCCTCCTCCTCCTCCTCCACCCCCGCCACCCACAACCGGAGGCCCTCCACCTCCACCTCCACCTCCGCCACCGCCACCTCCAATCGCAGGCGTCCCACCCCCGCCTCCACCTCCACCACCTCCACCCCCTCCCCCCGGCGGAAACGCAAGCGTCAACGCAAGTGCACCAGCCACGACCATCCCCGCCCCCCAACCAGGGCGCGCCGCACTCCTCGAGAGCATCCAAGGCAAGGGGATCCACAGTCTCCGCAAGACCGATCCAAACCTCAACGACGGACCGCGTGTGTCGTCTCCTTCTGGTCCCAGCGGGGGCAAGGTCGCGGCAGAGGTCGCGGCGGGCGCGGCGGTGGGCGCTGTTGCGGGCGCGGGCGCGGTGGCGGGTGGGGATTTGACGAGCGCGTTGATGAGTGCGCTTGCGCAGAGGAATAAGGATATGGGGGATAGCGATGAGGACGACGACGATGATGACGATTGGGATAGCGATTAGGCCGGCGAATGGGATTTGGTATACATGGACTCTATTTATCTCTTCCCCGTGCTGATTATATTTATTCTGACTTTTGACATGTCTTTGGATGTATGCTGTATTACACGGAATATAAATCGAGCATAAATCCCACTCCACATCGCGTCTTCACAGTCTCTCGTACTCCAAGCTTGCGAGGACAAATGCAGCGAGACCTTTGAGGTCGTTCAAGTCCACGGGCTGGCTAATGTAATACTGTTCCGAAAAAATCAAAGCTCAGATACTCCATCAACAACAACATAACACATACATCAAAGTCGCCCGTCGTATCCAAACTCCCAACCTACAAAATCAGCTCACAGGCGGACAACTCTGAAACAAAAGCACGCACCACCACCGTCCCCTCCCACGCCATCGTCCCATCCGCACTACCCACCGCCCAATTCCGCACAATATACGCATACGCCTTCCTCGCCGCCTCCACGAGACTACCCCTCCCATCCGGATCATCCACGACATACCCCATCCTCACCGCACGCAGCAGCGCATACACGAACATCGCCGCCGCGCTGCTCTCAAAGTAATTCCCCGCCCGCCCGGGCTGCGTCAACACGAGCCACCACACCCCACTCGTCGTGTCCGCCGCGTCCCGGATCCGCGGGAACAACACGTGTAGGATATCGAGCAGCGTGCGTCGTAGTGTATCTGTTGCGGCTGAGGTGGTGGTGGAGGAGGGGGGGAGGGAGGAGAGGATGTCGAGGACGTCGACGAGCGCCATGGCGTACCACCCCATCGCGCGGTCCCAGACCTCGGGCGAGTGTCCGCGATCCGCGGACGCCCAGACGGCGTCGTGCGAAAAGTCGTACCCGTGGTAGAGCAGCCCCGTCGTGTTTGGAGCCGTGGCGTTCTGGAGCGTGTTGTTGAACATGAGCTGGAATTGCGCTGTGATGTCCTCTGTTCGGGTGGGGAGTTGAGTTAAGGTGAACTTTGCGGAAACGGGAAAGGCGTCTGAGACGTACCCCAGGCGGTTTGATTAGTAGGTTCGAACATTGCGGTGTATTGCGCATAAAACAGCTCGCCCATGTATATCCCGTCCAACCATCCTTTGCGTGCGCCAACGTCAAAAATTAATTAGTCAACGTAAGAGGACGGACCTTGGTTAGGGTATCTCAGCTTGTGCCAGAACTGTCCTTGGGCCGTGCGCGGATGCCCATCGAGCTGCCGTCTGAACGTATCTGCGGCAATCTTGTATTTTGCCTGTCCGGTTTGCTCGTACCTTGATTTTCAGCTAGAGTCGACAATGATGATACACGAGAAACACTTTACAGGTATAAAAAAGTCGGACCAGTCCTACACGGGAATCAACTGTCGCATGAAAAACGAGCAAGTACAAGTATACAACAAACCTCACAGGATCCAACGAAAACTGGTCAAACCTACCCCAAATCAGCGACAACCCATTTCTTTTCTTTCTTCCCACACAGAAATCCAACTCACACATAATCCCCACCGACGCTCCCGTTATCCGCCACGATCCTCCCAACGCCCTGTACGATATAATCGAAATACGTCTGGTTCCCCGTCAAATCATACAACCTCCTCAGACCCGTCTGGAACTCCCCATCTTCATACGACACCGTGGGCGTGCCGGACGAGCTGAGCCCGTTGCCCTGGCCCCGCGCGATCGCAGAATCTGCGGCCCATACTGCGTTGGACGAGGGTCGGGCGCTAACTAGGGCGGTGCTGATGCTGATGCTGAGAGAGAGGAGGGCTAGAGGTGGTAGTAGCATAGCTGCGATGCGACTTGGTCGAGGACAGTACTAGTGTAGAGGAGGGACGGGGGAGGTTGAACCGTTGAACCGTTGAGGCCTGAGGCCCTGAGGTATCACCTCGTGATGAGATACGGGCCGCCGGTACCATGTCAATGGATGGACATGCTTCTTTCTGCGAAGCCCCGTCCGTTTTCGTCTTTGCGTTCGTTAATGCCTGCGAGGTGTGTATTGTTTCGGCCCGGGCGCGCGCGCGGGAAGTCGAGGAACGAGTGAGTACCGCCCAAGTAAGTACCATTCGGCAGATGCTTCGATCCACGTATGCATTTTCCGTATGACTTCCCAGCTTCTGTAAGTACATATGCGTTTTCTGATCGGTGTGTCTGCGAGTGCCGACTAGATTCCACACCAACTTGAGAATAAATAACAAGAAGGGTCGCCGGTCAAGGACAGCTATTTCAAACCAGTTTATCCGTGCCGTAACCATTCGTGACTTTTGGGTATTCTTCGGCGTAGCTATCCTTGTTCAACACACGCTCTAGCCTTTAGCGTTGATGACATTTGTCCATTTGCACAGGCCATGTCTTGATCATATACCGACCGCAAGGTATGACGCAGGAGAATATAAGCTCCTGTCGGAATCCGTCTGAATCTCTGTATGATATTAGGAGGCCAAGTCGTAGATCATCACTTACATTGATATGGAGCCCCGATTGGGGCTGAGGCAAAGAATGTTAATTCGGGTCCTAAAAACTCTAATATACATGTATATTAATGCTGAAAACGTGTAAGCAAAATAAAACATGAAAAGAGAGCTGAAAACTGTAGACTGGACTTACCTCAGTACCATAGCCAGACCAGACGACAATGCCCAAAGCACACCAGCAAAATCGTGGGAAGCAAAGCATAAGAGAAGCATCGATGACCCGGATATGAAACGTGACCTAGATATGAAATAGCAGAGGTAAAGGCCTTCCACACATCGCAATTCTCCTCCAATTCTTTTGTAGATTATTTTGGACAATGTTATACATATTATCTATCGATCCCTCA
>JAGGAP010000436.1:0-25027 GCA_017657235.1 Termitomyces sp. T73sscA
AACGAGATAACGATGAGAATGAGATCTATGGCCCAAATTAAACCTGGGCAACCCCTCCTACACTCTTGCCCAATCCATTAATTTGGTCGTCTTGGTGGCGAGAACGGATTGAGTGAAACTGAATGAAGTCTGAGAATGATAGAGTCGTCGTGGAGTTTGGCGTGAGAAATCATATATTTCTGAATCCGAAGAAGTTCTCGAGCCGACCTCCCGAAAGAGAGGCCGAGACTCAAGCCATTGCAGTGTAGCCCCGCAGAGCCGGAGGTTCGAAAGGGGCGACCTGAGTACGGGCCAAATGGAGGAGGAATGAGAGGTGGAGAATACGATTCGGGTCGTCCTCGATGTACAGCTTGTAGGCGTCGCTGCGCCACCTTCCTAACAACTGAATTTCGTAATCGGAATAGCCGGCTGCCGCGGCCTCTGAGGCTGCTCCCCGGCGAAAGCTGTGTCCTGCGTATAGATTGGGTTTGAGGCCCGTGAGGGCGAGGGCTTCCCGGATGCTTTTGATGAAGAAGTTGTAAGACAGTGGCTTCCCGTCGGGCTGTTCAAACAGCGGGGCATTGTGAGCGCGGGGGCTTTCCTTGAATAAGGCTTGGAGTGCGGCGATGGGGCATGTGGGCCGACCTGGCGCCGAGGCGATGGTAATGGTAATGCCCTTCCGGAATGGGTCGGTTTTGGAGGTGGGGAGGGTGATGCGTGCGTGCGTGGCGTGTTCGGCGTTGGGGATGAAGGCCACGCAGCCTCGTGAGAGGTTGAGGCTGGAGTTGAATTTGCCAGTCTTGCCTGCCGTGAATTCGCCGCTGCGGAGGAGGCCTGCGTAAGCGAGGCAGCATGCGGCATAAATCGCTGTGTGGCCGGGGATGGCCCCGGGCTTAAGTTGGGTGAGGAGAGCTGTGAGTACTGAGAGGGTGACGGGTTGAACGGGTTTTCGATCCTGCTCCCCGTGGTAGCGCTTGATGCCACGGAGGAGCCATTGGACCAAGGGAGCGTCGATGGCATCGAAAGGAAGGCCGGCATCTGTGTGGAGGGATTTGACCGCAGAGAGGTAGGATTTGATGGTCTTGGGCTGTACGCGCCCTTCGAGGCTTGCAACCCATGACAAGATAGCCAGTTGGGAGGCGGGGAGGATGGAGCCGTCGGCGTTGTAGAGGTTGTGAAGTTGTACATACAATAAGAACTGTCGTTGCCCTGTGGAGTAAGTTTTCCGAGTGCTTGATGCGAGCCCATGCCATAAATAGAAGGAGACGGTTTTAGGGAGGTGACGTTGCTGGTCGTACCACCAAGCTGGAGGGCCTTCGAGCTGGGCTTCAAGTTGAGCCAAGGGGCCATGGAAAACATGCGTGTGAAAGAGAAATGAGAAGCGGCATCAGCAACTGAGTTAGCAGAAGAAGATAACCAACTAGATGAAAAAGAAAAGTCGAGGCGGCAGGCCAGCGCTATAAGGTGATGCACGTATCTCATCGTAGGTGCTGACTTGATTGTGATGTTGCGTATCGCGTTGAAGACCGCTTCGTTATCGACATGGAAGACCACGTGGTGGCCATGGAGCTGAGGGCCCCAACATAAGATTGCATAGATGACTGCAAACATTTCCTTTACTTGGATGTGGTGGGGTCGAAGTCGCCGCGGGCATCTTGCCGAAAACCATTCGGTTCCGAAGTGTCCGCCGAGACCCTTTTTGCCGCTCGCGTCTGTGAAGATGTTGATGGTGGGCCGTGACGGGGCTATGAACCGAATGCTGTTCCATTCTGCTGCGAACCTCCGCCACCAGGTGAGATCCCGCCGTGCTGGTTTTGGAATGTGGCGGCGAGCAAAACGGTATGCTGGGAACGTGGCTGAAAAGTCGTAGAGGCCCCGTAAGAATGCGCGGGAAAGGGGAATCACTTGTGACGTGAATTGCATGAAGCCCGTGAGTTCATCCAACTCGCGTCGAGTGCAGGAAGAGCGAATCGCCCAGGAGTCGAGTAATTCCGTGAGATGTGTGAGTTTGTCAACTGGAAGGCGTACTTCCATAGCCACCGAGTCCAATTCGAGCCCGAGAAATTCAATCGACGTTGCTGGGCCAATGACTTTTGATGGCTGAAAAGACAAACCGAGCTGCGCACCGAGCGTGAGGACCCAGGTGAGGGCCTGATGCACCAATTTGGTTGATGAACTGGGAGAGAAGATTGCGAGGAAGTCATCGAGATAGTGGCGTAAGCGAGCAGGAATATTATTTTGCATGATCCAGTGCAAGGCTTTGGCAAAAAGGTTGAATATATACGGAGCTGATCGACAGCCGAAGCAAAGTACGACATCGTAGTAGAATTCATCCATCCAAGTGAAACCAAGCAATGGCCAGTCATCGACCCGTGTCGGGATGTGGCGAAATGCAGATTCGAGATCGAGCTTGATCATGAGGGACCCCGGCCCTGATGAAGTGAGATCCGCAATGGCCTGACCAACCCTGTCGTACTCAATGCTGGCTTCCTCGTCAGGAATGCCGTCGTTAACCGATGTGCATTCGGGCCAAGACAGGTGGTGAATGCGACGTATCTTTTCAGAGCGTTTGCATGAGACCGCCCCCAGCGGTGAGGCACGGAAGTTGGAGAACAGAGGTGCGGGAAATGGCCCGTGTGTGCGCCCGCTGGCGACTTGAGCGGCAATATCGGTGGAGAGCTTTTCAATGACGGAGGGGCTGAGGAATGCAGATTTGAGGTTCGAGCATGATTGGAACTTAGATCGATCGCCACTGAATCCGATGCTGGCACCGTGACGTATGATTTGAATGATTGTAGATACAAAGGTACGATCAGGGTAATCACGTAAATAATAAGCCCAAGCTTCTTCGTTGAGAGTTGACGGGACGCGTGGGAGGTTTGGTGCATTGGTGATGGGTGTGTTGGCACGTGGAGCCGTGTTGGGGCGTTGGGGTGGGCGAGGTAAGTGCAAGGCAAGGGGAGCCAAAGGTGAGAAGCCGTAGACAGATGGGGTGTCGCCGAGGTGCGGGCCAGGGCGAGCAGACGATTGAGGGGTAGGGCTACCCGCCCTGCCGAGCACCTAATCTTTGTGTTGGTGCTTCCCATGCTCAGCCTTGCCGCAGGTGGAGCAAGTGTGGAGACGGCCCCATGGGCACGGGTTTGTTATGCATCGACCCTCGTTGAACTTGCGGCAAGTCTCCGATGGGTTGGACAGGGTGCGTGGTGCTTTGGTTTGCTTGGAAGGAATGGATTTGCGGTATGCGTACACGTGCTTACTCAATAAGTCCGTGGCTGGGACCCCCCAGCCAGAGTAGTCTCCTGCTGCCATCTCCGATCGGCGTCGGTTAAAGAAAACCGAGTGGTACTGAAATACCGCTGACCATTTGTACTCCGCGATGAGTTCAATGAGATGAGCGGTATACTCGTAGAAGACGAACGGAACAGTGTTGCACTTGGGGAGGTGAAAGCCCAGAATGTTGAAGTAGCGTTGGAGAGGGACAATGACGGAGAATGGATTTTTGTACTCTTTCGCGGCACGATTACTGATTTCAAATTGGTTGGTGGCCCCGTTGAAGGTGTACGCGACTTCTTTGTCACGGTTCGTGGGGTCAAGCTTGTGGAGGTCGGCCGCCTTGAACTCGTGCGTTATGATCACCGTAATGACCACCACCTCGACATCGGGAAAACGGGCACGAAGTGAAGTAGGAGCGGTAAGGGACGTACCGTTAGCTGCTGCCGCCGTAATGGGTGGCATGAACTCCGCAGGAGTTGCGGTGAAAGGTGTGGCAGGTGAGGGGTTTGGCGCGCTCGTGGCCGGGCCCATTCTGAGTGCCATGTCTTTGACTAGATTGGTGAGATCAGACACGGACGCGCTCAATGAATTGAACGCGTCGACGGAGACAGAGGGTGTCGAATCGGACATGGGAGGGGTAGGGCTTGGGATGGGTGATGGAGTGGAACGCAAGAAACGGCCGTTCGAGGAGCGAGGGGGTAGGGCAGGATTGTTCCTTGAGGAACTGCTCATGCACTGATGTCCGAAGAGGCGGTGTGATTAGATTAGATGCAAACACGCGATGAATGCTCTAAGTCTAACCGGCGAATCTGCGAGCGCAGTGTGAGACGATGTAGGTAATAGAAAGTGAGACCTACCTGCGAGCGCAGTGTGAGACGATGAGGGCTCTCAGGTGCGCTCGCGGGTTTATATGCGTAAGAGACAATGGGAAGGTCAAAGCTGAAGAGACAAAGCTGAAGAGACAAAGAGAACGGCACAAGATGAAGATGAAAGAGGTAACGAGATAACGATGAGAATGAGATCTATGGCCCAAATTAAACCTGGGCAACCCCTCCTACACTCTTGCCCAATCCAATAAATCAATAACAAATTATTATTATTCTTACACTTATAAAGTGTGTGTTTGCTTGTAATTGAGCCCCATGATGCTAGTGAAAATAAGATTTTTATTGAACGGGTTAATTTAAGTAACTAAGAAACTTCAATTTCGCATCACTGCTAGAGTGCTTAGGTGTGTTGTGCTGCGACGAGGGAGACGAGATGAGTGGTGTCGCAATTGAGCACTGGCGGTGCATGCCGCAGCGACAGCGGAGTGAGTTCCCGCGAAGAGTGCAAGTGTGGGCGAGAGTGTGCGTGAGATCAAGATCATAGAGATGACGGGTCCAGACACCCTCCTTCGAGTTGTGAGCCGACAAGCACGGCGGAAACAAGACAACGAGACGAGATGACGGTTGCAACAAAGCGCTTAAACAAGTCGATAGCCGTCAAGAAAACATGTCTTTCATTGCATAATCGAGTGACTACTTACTACACACACATCCCTATACACCTAACTACATATATACTCTCTCCCCACTCTCCACTCTCCACTCTCCATTCCGGAAACCACAACGTTCGAATCCATCATCCATCCCACTACAGCCGGTCGAATTCCATGAATCATCCAACTTCAAGTCAAACCTTTCCTCGTCAAACACGAACTCACACTCACACTTCGAATTCCGGCCCCACAGGTCCCCTTGAGCTCGTGTTCCTCCTGCTGTCGTATTTCTTGTACATTGTACCCGTTGGTTCGCCTCCGATCGCCGGTGTACACCTCGCAAGATGCTGGCTTGGCTTGGGTTCTTTGGACCTTGGTTGGATACTGGTCGTGAATGAAAGTCGACGATGGCGATGACGATGGTGGTACTATGGGTTAGCTGGGATAGATTAGATACGCATCAAGGACTGACTATCTGTGGTCGTATAGACCATGTACACGCACGCAACTCTGAAGTCGGGTTGCTAGAAGTTTGACTCGACGGTCGGCGGCTAAGAGATTGGGGGCGTACGACCTGCGGAGCGTGGGGTGCGGTCGTGGGCATGGCGCTTCCCCTGCGACGGCGGGCGCTTCTTTGGATCTTGGTTGTGCATGGAAGACACAGCCTGGGTACGTGACCATCTGAGATCTTCAGGTGACAAACCAAACGAGACGGACTGCATAAGGTAGTATACAATTGTCATGTGGTAGTAATGATCATGTGGTATCACTCTGCAGGGCGCTAATGAGGCGCCTAGCGACGGGCTCGAGGGGCTCGTCGGTGGTTCTGTGTGTGGACACGATTGTGCGGCGAGAGAGGACGAGGCCGGCACTGCGTGGGGCGAGAGCGACGGTGAGGTTTGCGATGGGGATCGCGGCGCGTGGCGTGGGTGCGGGCGTGGGAACGGGTGGGGCAGTGTTGGGCTTGGATCGGCGGAGGAGGGAGAGAAGGGAGGGCTTTGGCGGGGCAGGCGGGGCCGGGAGAGCCGCAGCGCAGGGTTGGGGGGCGACAGCGGTGGGCGCCTCTGTGATGACGCCGCTGTAGACGCCATAGTCTCGGACGAGGTCCTCGAGACGTGCACGGGGCTGTGCATGGTCAAAGAGGTCCTTGTATGCGTGGTCACGGTCAGTGTGGAGCTCAGAGTCATCGGCCCAGACGTCCTCGCGGACCTTGAGGGCGATGAAGCTGTCGAGGACTGCGGTCTCGCGCTGGAGGGTGATGCCTGCGGCGGGAAAGGGGTCGGAGGAGTAGGGAGGGTGGACGAGGGCGACGTAGGCGGGGAGGTGAACAGAGCGGAGGACGTGCATAGATGCTGTGTAGAGCGTGCGGTCGACGCGGCGCAGCGAGTGGACGAGCCAGTACAGCGTCCGGCGTGCGTCGCCAGCAGGGAACGTCAGATAGATGATGCGCAGCAACAGGTGCGCAGGCAACGCAGACAGGGTCGGCGCAGGGTCCGTGCGCAACGCGTACGGCGGCGGCAGCGTCTTTGTGTCGACAATCATGGCAAACCGCAGTCACGTGAAGCATGGCCCTCACACTCAGAGGCCATCTTGCCGGCCAATCAGGGACCTTTGAGATCCACATCGACCCTACCCAAGACATTGATGATCTCGTGGATCTCATCAAAGAAAAGAAAAAGAACGATCCTCAGATTGCTGCTGCCGACAACCTCTACATCTACGAGCACGACATCGAATGTTCTGCAGATGCTCATCCGTTGAGAGGCTCCCAGCAATTACCCACGTATTGGCGAGACTCCAAGGATCAGGTCCACTTTTGCGTGGTGCCAGACGTCCCAGATCCAGTCGAAACACTCACCCAAGAGTTACGCGCCCGGTACCAGCCTTACGAGGACGACACTCATCCAGAGGACCTGCTCACCCTCGGGGACCAGTTCCCGCTCCAACAATGCGAATCGATCATCGAGCGACTGCGGCACCACATGCTCGATTCCTTCAAACACAAATACCACGAATGGAAGAACACGCTCTCTGTGCCTATCGTCTGTGCTGCCCCAGGCACCGGCAAATCCGCGATTTGCTCGCGTTTCCTCGATCAAGTGGCCAAGCGAGCCGACTCCAGTGCCCCGTTGACCCACATCGCAGCTGCTGAACGACGTCTCCCCACACCATGCGAACCCGATCCGCTGCCTATACACCGAGTCTGGACCGCAGAGCGGCTCGCCGACTTTGAAGCAAAAGCCCTGCGATCCGCCGGTCGAAAACTCACTCTCACCATCAACCTCATGCAGACGGCAGCATTCCCATCTACCAACCCAGAGGCGAGCCTCGCAGCCGCCCTGCTGATCGCCTACTCCAAACGTGATGCCCCAAAGCACACTTGGCGGCAAGAGGAATCTCTCTCGACCGAGCTCTCCGCCTACCCGTGCCCACTCAATCTCGCATTGAGGGTCCTGCGTAATCTCGAAGACGACAACATCATCATCATCCACCTCGACGAGACACAATCCGTGTCACAGGAGACCCTCCAGGCCCTCGTCAGGGTTATCGTGAGCCAGATGGACTATGCACACCGAGACGCCGTCCCGTGGATCTTCCCCATCTTGTCTGGTCTGTCATTAGAGGGCCTCTTGGATTGCAGCAAGACATGTGGAGCCCAGGTTCAACGATACACCCCTCCAGTCCTCTCGATCACCTCCATGCTGAACATCATCAAAGCCATCTTCTACCAAGATAAAAAACCACCTGCTTTCCAAAAGGGCCTCATCAGACTTCTCCACGACTTGCGCGGACCAACGCGGTACTTCCAAGCGATGCTACTCGTCATACAGAATCTGAATAAGGATACACCATGCTCCTGCTCATGGGCATGGGACACCCCCATCGACCGCACCCTCATACTCACAGCCCTCGAAAACCCATCCCAGAACTGGTACACCATCTTCAACTCACTCACACAACTCATCCAGGACGGTATACTCGGCTGTAAAGACCACGCAGTCTTGCACGCAAACCGCGCGCTCGTCCGCCGGCTCGTCGATCTGCATTTTTCCGGCGAGGCTGTACATGTGCGGGAGCGGTTCGATGGCGAACCGAGGTCGCTTTCTATGCTCCTTGAATATGGATGGACGACGATCGTCGATGTATCGTCAACGGACGATGATAATACGAAATGCGGTATATTCATGCCGTTCTTGGTGTTATATAACGCGCGGGGTGGTGACGACGACGACGAGCACATGCATCCAGGCGTAGACCTAGCTCCTCTATCTAAACCCACGGATCGGAGGAGGAACGTCGCATGGGAAGACGCGCGAATGCTTCAATACCGGCTTTGGAGATGCGCAATACGCGGCGCTGACGTTCGTTTGTCCGATCTCTTTGGTGACCTCGGGGTGCCCGACTCCGTCTCCGACGATGTGCGGTTCCGGCTCCGGCTCGCGGGGGATCCACGTGCGTTTGAAGATCTGGATATGCAGCTGTGTACAGTGGGTACACACGAAGCGCTTTGTGCGCTGTGGGCAGGGGGGGAAAAGTCGAGTGCTAGTGTGTATTTTAATGGGAGTGGCAGTGGAGAGGAAGTGAAGTTTGCTGATAGCTTTGTTTTTCTACGCCGGATTGTTAAGGACGAGGAGGAGGAGGAGGAGCGCCCACATGTCCTTTGTGTACGATCAACACCATTGAAATCAAGATCACTGCTGCAAAGGAGTAGCAGCTGTAGCGAGCTGACGCACACGACGACGACGACGACGACGACGGCGGCGGCGGCGCTAGATCTGGAAGAGGAATACAAATACATCTACGAATACATCGAATCTGTGTCTGAAGTGTGTCGTGATTTTTCATTTACACTCGTCGTTCCCGTTCCCGTTACCGCTGCCACTAGCACCAGCACCAGCACCAGCACCAGCACCAGCGCCAACGCTAACACTCGGGTTTTGACTCTACGTTCCCATTCGCACGATGATAGTGGTGCACTCGGCGAATCACGCGTGGTGCTACTTGGTGATGATGCGTTGGAGGCGTTGTATGGGCGGCTTTTGGCGTTTCGGAGGAGGATCTTGGTGGGTTGTTTGATGGAGGAGGAGGAGGGGGAGGAGGAGGATGGGGGGGAGCTGTCTACTTTTACGACTACGAGGGATGCGGTACCGAGTCAGAGCGAGCATCTGGAAATGGAAAGTGGTAGAAAGAGAATGAGAATGAGGGAAGGAATGCAAGCGGTGGGGGCTGTGATCTCTTTGAGGCGGAAACGAGGTCGGTGGTTGTAGGAGTGGTTGGTTGGTTGGTTGGTTGACCACACAAAATCCGGTCCATCGCTAGCGATCGCGCCTCCCTTGTCCCCCCTGGGGACCGTGGGGTTTACAATTACATGTCAACGCCATGCGTGACATTGAGCCCAGCCCACTGAGGATCGCACATGCACATGCGGATTTGGAAGTTTCTTTCTTGCGTGGTCGTGTGCTGGTGAATATCTATCGAAGGAGGATCTACATACATCAGAGTTTGAATGTGTTGATATGTATCTACGCGTTTGGAGGGCTAACGTAGCGGGAGCTACTAGTCATTTGAAAATGTGTTCGCGCGCCGTCCGTGGGGATTATATAAATATGTTAGTATGTATATCGATGTTGTTTGTATCCCGCCCGACAAGTTCTATCTCTCGCATTTCCTAAAGTTGACTAGTGTTCTCGAGCTCTCCATGTGCATTGAGTTTCTCGATGCTACGCGATTTATATGACTCTGGTGATTTTCTCGAAGATAACGATAACTCCCTCAATGATCTCGGATGCGAAAATCCAGCGCGCGCAGGAACCTCCCTTATCCTTAAAGATCGAAATGTGCCATGTTAAAATGTTTCACAACCGCAGATCTGTTTTCTGATATTTCCTCGAGATTCGTTCTCATGCAGCGCTTGCGGAGAGTGTCGCTGTGGTGATGGCGCCAGGGCCGCGCCCTCGTAGGTAGTGCACCATCGATATCTTGTCCACCGTGACATGCTTGAGCCTCACAGGATAGACGGATAGACGGATCGTCGAGCACATTTTCAGCTGATGGTCGCAGCTAAATTAATTGGCTTGCCATTGATCGCAAGCGCAAGCACCGGGTCAAGCGGCCATTTCTAGAATTCCCATGCCGCAGTGGGAAACTTCTCCTTTTCCTCCCATGGACTCCCCGGGAAACGTCTCCTCTCCTCTGCCGATCCACTCGAGTCAAGACACTATTTATAAATAATAAAGTTAGTTTCAGCGAAAATCAGTCCTATTCTTACATAACTGAGACGGCATAATAATATCCAGTTCCAAATTCGGGCTGCGCCGCAAAACAAACCAAACGTCCTCACAAGCTTCTTCCCCTTTTTCGTTCGTCGTCAATCGTGTAGTGTCGTCTTGTCTTGTATTCATTTCAATAGCCGCGTTGGCGTAGTGGTAGCGCGTCGCACTTGTATCGTCGCAATGCGAAGGTCACTCGTTCAATCCGGGTACGTGGCAACTTGTTTTGTTTTCCAGAAAAACAAATTGTTTTGTTTTGTTGCATGACATGACCTCTTCCATTGATAAACTTCAAACTCTATGTGTTGTAGATGTAAAGGACAATCAACTATGAATGAGAAGTAAGGTTTGCTTCAAAAGAGTTATATTAAAGGTAGCGCAGCGTTGAACTGTATATGAATGTCTCGCTAGCAGAGCTTGCGATGTGCTCACAAAAGTTGTTATTTCTAGTGCCGGCACATCCATCGGAAAGCAGAGTCAACTTCGACTTATTGGAAGTAGTTCCGTGTCTTTTTCGACATTCGATTATTCAATAATCTTTTAATTTCGTAATTATAACAAAGAAGTAAGTAATCAATATTGCTCCTTGAAGAGGCCCACTTCTGCCGCTCGCTTTGCCGCATCCTTCAGTCCCACTTTCTTGACAGGCCTACCACCACCGATGTCCCACCACCCGTCCGGCAACCGCTCTTCTCCGAACCACTGCTCCAACACCCGCGCGGGGATAACACCCTGCTCCGGATCTTCGTCGTGTGTGCGCATGACACACCACGCAAGGCCGCATTCGCCGAGAGCGATCTGCTCATGTAGCTTGCTGAGCTTGTGCGTGGGGGGCAGCGCGTCTTCACGCTCAGCGTGCAGGCAGCCGAGGTCGCACAGCGTCAACCCGTCTTGGTACTTTGCCTTGATCGAAATAGAGATTGCGGGGCTATAGGGGGAAGTATGGTTGTGGTGCGAAAGCGTGAGAAGTTGCGCCACCAGAGAAGGTTCTGACGCGGTTCCGGGGACGAATTTGTGCACGAGCGATGCGTCGTGCGCGATCTTGTATGGTCCGGGGGTGCAGAGAGAAGCAAGGTTAAGGGTCCACGATGGACACGGTAGGAAGCGGGTACACTTCGTTAGTAGGGTGGTGTCGTGAGATGACTCGGATCGTTTGTGAGCAAAGAGGGAGAAGGTAGCGCATGTGAGAAACCCGACAGTTGTGAGAAGCATCGTAAGGGGGAATGAAAGATTGTAGACATGTCGTATCGCAGTGAAAAGTGTCCAGAATGAAATGTTCGACCCATCGCGTGGACTATTCAAGTGAATTAGCATTGATCTCTAGCCAAACAGCGCACACTGCGACTTACATGTAGCCATGGTTCGCTAGAGTATTGAGAGCGGGACACGGCGACCGACTCGAGCCTGGTGCCGGGGGCACAAACGAGAATGAGTCATAAAGGGGTGAGTTTGAGTGAGTAGAGGTGAACATTGCTGAACAAGTGCAGTGGAAAACTCCTTCGTTCAGTACGACGCTTTATAAGATTTTCAATCCGAGGAGATAAGGGCAAACATCCAGGGTAAAATTAGGGGAGGGTACGTTCTCCACCTTGACCTGGAGCGATCGTTGGATGGAATAGGGAGGACATATCCACACATTGTCTCCTGAGATCGGGCAATGCTTCGTATCTTCCCGAATAGGCGAAGCAGTGTTACTATCTCGTTTGCATGACGAAATATTACTTGGCGTTAGAAGATGTTCGAGACGACAGTCATGAACACGTTAAGTCCTTGGCTTAGAGCAATGTCGTAACTCACCATCTGCCGACGGATACTCGAAATGCTACGAGAGAATTCCTGCTGAACGATACTTCAAAATACGTAAAACATTAGATGGCAACCCTGCTTGACAAATCGACCAGGTCGCACAAAATACAATTGCTAAGGACGTCCACAAGAAAAGATTTAGGAGGGTCAGAAAAATTGGGGGTCCTGCCAACCGTCATATTTACCATATCGTACGGCATGTTCAGACAAGCCCCGTCGGCGAGATGCATCCTTTTCTAGTCCAGTTGTTAGGCTCGGGGGTTGAACCTGCTCTTCAAAAAAATTTCAGGCCCTCGAAATGTTTCTCGTTGTCATCATGTCAAAAAGGGTCGCCAACAGAGGCGTCAAGTTTGCAAAGTGCTGTTCAATAACCAGACAATGAATGTAAAAACGGACGGTCATTATTTCGACTCACTTGAAATTCTTCGCTAAAAAAATCACCAAGCATTCCTGACACATCAAATGCAAATAGGTCGAAATCAACTTCCCCCTGATGGGTGAGTGTCATTTGGACATTGTGACGTGTAGGTACGGAAAGAGGATATAACTGAGTCGACATTCATTGATACGTGCAGATGTTGGAAACACAGTTGAATGGCTAAAGTCAATTTCTCCTGAGTACGCAGAGACGCGCAATGGAAGTCGTACTCGTCATTACCATGTCTATGGGAATGGTTAACGAGAATTTTCTCCGTCTTAATATCCTGTCCACCATTGAATATGCCGCGAAGGTAACAAAACGATTCTCAGTGCATCAAGATAGCCTTCAAAAGATCGTAGTCTGTTCATGACGCGTCGCATTACCTTCATAAGGCAGTGGATAAAGTGTACACTTCGTTCAAGTATAGCTCGGTTACAGGGAAGACGGGCCCCATCCAAAATTACGTCCGTCAAAGAACAAAAAAAAACACGAACCCAGAAACAAGGCATGATGGCAAGTCAATGACCTACATGGTGGGTATTACAATTTGACGAGTCATCTATTGACATTGCCACACCCTGACTCTGAAGGTACATACTCAAGAACGCGGTGTTCTTCGCTCCCGAACAGTATCGCCTTCATGCCAACATGCCTTCTTTCAGAGTCCTGGGCGTATCCGACGATCGCCTAAATTCCAAATGAACATGGAAGTAAGAGCAAAGAGGAACGAAGCACACTCTGTCACCTGTATTTGCACTTAGGGACGGCAATACGTGTTCCGCCGGTCCTCTCTGGTGCATAAAGAAAGATGTGTCTTGCGGTCGAGCTTCAGACGGGAAAACAGCGTCTAAACCGGTCACCCAACTTTACGATACAACCACTCATATAGTGATCCGACATCCGAGTCCTGAAGGGCATTGAGTCACCAAGCAAGTCGCCGATCACTAAGCTCGCAGAAGCGTTCGTCTGATCTATCTCAAGTGTTGTTTAACACGGAGTCGAGAGTGTCTCCGTTTTGAGAAAGATCAGTCAGTGATGGCTGCGTAGCTTCGGTTTCGGCCTCCCGAGCCACAGACTCATATCTGTTAGAGTTTGATGAAATGGAACCAAGGTTGCCTCGTGAAGATGTGCACAAGACCAGAGTTTTTGTTAAAATTAAATTTGACTCCGAGTCGGAGAGCGACGCGCTTTCCTGCTGATCACGGCAGATGCCGGTGCTGATCCTTCGTTGTATCCTTCGAGGCCAAATACGCTTAACCATCTCAGTCGACAATGGTTGGCGCTGCGCAATTTCGCTTCCTCGGAGCCAGCTCATCTACGAATCATTTACCAAGAATATACGCGTCATATTTTTTGATGCTCTTTTTCTTCATACGATCCGGCGCCGCACTCATACTCCATGGCTGTTTCCAGGGATGATTGATGACCTCTCAAATGCAAATGCCCTGCAAAACCGTGGGACTCGATCCGAATCCGAACACATATTCCAGGCTGTCCCTGCTCAACCGAAAAAGGTTTCATTGCAGCTTTGTTTCGGTCTGGCCATTCTTACATCGTTGTTTTCTATGCGATCCTGTCGTATGAGATCTACGTCTCGAAGCGCCTTGACTGTCGTGATCACGAGATTTCCATCAATCTCGTCGAGTGTTCAAGACACTACACAAATTTACGATTCATGGTGTCTATCATAGATCAGAAAGCAAATGTCATAAATCAATCAATCTTTTTGCAAGAGATCAGGTTGTTGAAGGAAAGAAGGCTACTCAGACTGACTTTTAATCGCCTCCATCACGCTGACTATGACCGATTATTCGCCGGGGAAATGACCGCCGTTTACTTGCGCGACTCTCCAATAATCCTCCCACCCATGCCGACCACTTGAAATTGTTGCGAACACCTCGGCCGCATTGGACGCCAAAACACGAATTGTCTGGCACCGATTTTCGACGCTTTGTGCACTCGCCTCGTCTAGGATTTTAACCAACAAAACCGTCTTCGGGTGGGATGAGGGGGCAACACCTTCGTCCGCCAAAACAACAAATGACTCGTCGATTTTGACTCCTCCAGTCTCGAAAGATGCCCTGTGCAATGGTAAAATGCTTGCTACTTCTCCCACTATATCGGCATCGGTGAAGTCAAAGGAAATCGGATGTTCCGTGTCGATTGCTCTCTGTGGGTGATTGAGCACGTTTAGCAGGGCCTGCTGGTCACTTGCAGGCAGTTGCATAGAAGTGTATACGAGGATGACGTTTTTTAACGGCATAGTTTGCAAATATACTGGGGTTAGGGGGATGGAGCTGGCTAGACTGAGGAGCTTATATTTACTCGTCACAAATCTCACGGTTGTTGTCAACACAATGTTCGCGGACCCTGCATCCCATTCAGTCAGCTGTTTATTCAAGAAGGTTTTGATCCCCCTCCGCCTCATTGATCCTGGTGCCCGTACTCATGTGACCCCTCCAATGCCATGTGCGCGCGATTTACATGAAGGGCCCAGAATCAATCAAATTGGAGCGAGCCTTTCTCATATGGATCTGCGCAAAAACCTGGATTGTATCCAGAAGTAATGTTTTCCTAATTAATGCGTCGCGTTATTTGGCTTGATTTACCGGCACCGAGTCAGCCGAAAGTCATGGCTGAGCCATCATCGCCTTGAAGAGTGGCCAGAACAATGTCCCTGGTTAATTTTCTACATCCACCCTCATCCTCGCAGATATGTCTTTCCCCTGCTACCGCACGTTCCCCAACGAGCTCTTACATCGCATCATCGTCCAGATTATCGCTGACTCGGTGCACGCCATATGTGTCTCTCCCGAGAATGTGGATTGGGAGATGAACGTATTCCCCACGTTATGCAAAGTGTCGTACAACTTCAGGGTTATTACTCTTGAAGTTATGAAGCAGGCCTTCCGATGTCAACCCACGTCGGGAGACATCTCAAAGCACGTCATCTTCGACCGTGACTGTCGGTTGATGCTGACCGATTTGTACTAGTCTCTTTCCTCCAATCGTAAAACAATTCGAGCGTCTTCGATTGTTCGGCAACAGATTTCACAGACAAACCAGAAGCGCGGCCTACTTTGTCCCTGAAGAAGAAGACGCACTGTTGATCTTTGGATATTCACTGTTTCTCTCTGCTTTGGATCTGCGATACAACGCCATCAGGGCCCCTTCATGGGACTTCCAGATTGTTCAGGAGATCAATATTTCTGCATTATCCTTGTCGTTGGCAATGTGCCCCAGAGTTAGGCCTGTTGGATTGGCTGATGTGTTGTCAAATGCTATGCGAAAGCAGATGGATCTTGTTCAAAATGGTGAGTAAACGTAGTGCTCTGGAGACAGTAACAAACCCCCTTGCAGGTCTCAATGCGGTTCGAGCTGCAGAGACACTGGATCAACTCATGAAAGAGTGGACAGAATTGGAGGGGGCTAAGGAGGAAGATGTCGCGTTGCGGAAATCCGTGAACTTTCTGCTGTGTTCTTATCGACTGTAGTCCTGACATTCTTTCTTTTCAACAGGAGAATCTCACCAAGATTGCTAATCAGATAACCAAACTCGAAAAAGCCTATGAAGCATATGCCCTCGTCATTGATTCTGACAGTGTATTCCAGACGTCGGAGGTAAACCGACTTCTATCGTCCTCTACATATTCTGAATCAGCCCCAGCTACCGAGTATTCTTCCTGTTATGAAGAAACTTCAGCAGGTGGAAGTCGACGGTCGGCATCTTTTCGCGACAAGTCTGGAAAAGCTACTTTTACGTTGGACTGCGACTCCATGTTTTTCCACCGAATCTTCGTAAATCTTTCCGTTGTACGTTATTACAGTGGACAATAATTTGGGTTTCCTTTTTCAAAATCTTCGGGGGTTCTATTCTGTGCCTCTTCATGTAACTTGTGGTAGAAGATCCTTGCCGGTGTTGACTGACATATCTCCCGAATCGGCCCGTCTCCCAGTTTATGGAGCTCCTGGGAAAGCCTCAGGAAATTGACGAGTTTCTCTGAGTTACTTCTAGTGTGCTGTTTCACACCGTTTCATCAGTCATTTGACACCATTTGCGAGAACCGATTATGCGCGCGGGAATTGCTCTTGATCAAGAGCCGCTGCCAGTCTGTAAACTCTACTGTAACATATTCATTTTCTCCCAGTTATGTGGACCGTGCCTCTACGAGGAAGGTATATGGTCTGGGCAATCACTGGTATGTGAATCGTACCTTTCCCATGAAAGCTTGTTTCAAGGATCCTTCAACTCAGCCTGTTGCTGTCAAGGCTTCTTGCTTCTTGGGTATGATCAGGGCGTAATGTCCGGCATCGTAAGATACTTTGTATATCTTTGAGACCTCTCTCATCATTCTAAATCGCTTGTGGGGGCAGATAGGGGCCGACAATCAATTTGGTAGAGATTTCAACCACCCCGGTCCCACGACGCAAGGAACTATTGTACGTCTGAAGTTAATTCTATTTCTGCCTCCGTCATCATAACGTATCCTCTAGGTTGCCATATATGTGAGCTTTTGTCTGCTATAATACATTACCATCTCTGAAAACCCTGAAAGGACATCGGTTGTGCTGTTGGGAGTTTGATCGTCTTCTTCTTTGGGGAAGCTATCGGTAGGAAGCGCATGATTATGTCTGGTGCTACCACTATGCTTATTGGTACGGTGAGTTCCGGGCACTGGTATAGTGAACAAGTTCTATAATGCAAACCGCCATCCCAGGCAATATTGACAAGTTCCACCACGCTAGTCCAGCTCTATATCGGGCGTATCGTAACGGGCATTGTACGTTCTTAGACCTTTTGACGTTTTGACGACACTTCAGCATTGATCACTAAGTACTTCTCAGGGAAATGGCTTTAATTCATCCTCTATACCTGTTTACCAGTCAGAGACATGTAGAGGCAATGTTCGAGGAAGACTTGTTTGCTTAAATTCTACGGTTACAATCATTGGACTTGTCATTGTGAGTTATCCAGTCCAGTTCCTGCACGAAAGTGGTCTCATTATGTCACGCAGGCGTACTGGTTGGATTACGGATTAAGTTTCGTCGATGGACCAATTCAATGGAGACTTCCGATCGGTTTCCAAGCCTTTTTTGCATTATGCCTTCTTTTACAGGGATCGGTACTACCGGACTCACCCCGCTGGTTGATTGCCCATGGCTATAAAGATCAAGGGGCTCGGGTTATCGCTATGCTAGAAGATCGGGCATCAACCAATCATCCGGATGTTGTTCGAGTGATCCAAGAAATTGAAGCGTCGTTGGCCTTGGAAAGCGCCGGTGGTGAGAGCTCACCGCTTCAAGTCGCATTTTTAAATGTTAACGCTTGTTCATACTTAGGACCATTCCGGTACAGAGAGCTTTTAGAAGGAGGCAAGATACAGAATTTCCGGCGTATATGTTTGTGTGTCGGGATCAACGTTATGCAACAATTTACAGGGTAGGTTTTACTATGTATGACATGGCAGACCCGTTATTTAGTGAAAACGCCTTGTCGGCATCAGAGCGAATATGATCAAGTACGTCTGGATTTTCTTGCTGACTACATATGCCAAACGGCACCCTCAGTTATCTGGCTCCTGTAGTTTATCAAAATACCATGGGGCTTTCGCGTAACCTTTCGCTTCTCCTTGGTGGATTTACGGCCGTAACCTATATGTTCGCTTCGTTCATCCCTCTCTGGGTAAGCTTTCACCTACGATGATCTATCAAGAATGGATTCAGCAACTTTATAGACGGTCGACCGCTACGGAAGGCGCCCCTTGCTCATGATATCTGCCACAGGTCTATCTTTATGTTTCATCGTGGCTGCGGCTCTTCTCTCTACTGGAGCCAAATCAGCGGCTTTTGGGGCGACAGCAATGGTATTTCTCTTCCAGATATTCCTTGGTATAGGATATCTACCAATAGTGCGCCTTTTTGCTTGTATTCTCCTTTCACTTGTTTAAAGAGTGACACAAGCCATGGCTTTATCCCGCGGAGGTGTGTCATCAGGTTGCCTATCGTCGTATATCTTTAAACTTTAATAACCAGATAAGCACGACACGAATTCGCTCGCGTGGTTCTGCGATTTCCAGTTTTTTCAACTGGATGTAAGTTTTATATATACATACGGCAGATCGCGAAAGTAAATGATGCTGATTGTTATCGTAGGTGCGTATTCGCTGTGGTTGAAATGACTCCCCCAGCGATTGCAAATATTGATTGGCGAGTCTTCATCATTTTTGCCATATTCAATGCATGTTGGGTACCGCTTGTGAGTGCCGTCTTGAATCCTGAATACAGATCACAATGTTCAAACGAAGCTTTCAAGGTGTATTGTGTATGTGATCTCCTGTACTACCCCATAACATCGAAGATTCATAGACTCTCAGTTCTTCCCAGAGACACATTCGCTGGAATTGGAGGATATCGACGCAATCTTTGAGAAAGGAGGTCTGACTGGTGGTGTGTGGGGAAGCCCAGGAGGAAGGACTGTGCAGAGGAGGCAGATATTTTCCAAGCTTTCGGAGATCGCGTACTAGCGAGACTTGAAGAAGAAACAGATTCACCGTGTTAGCCATGTTGCATATGTAGTATGGTTACGACCAGTATGTGGTCGGTGTTCTAATGTGCCGGCCCGGTCGGAGAAAAAGCGTGTCAAGCTCACGTGATGGAATGACCAATAGGGAAAAATTTCGAAAGCAAAATTTGTGCAGTTCTTCTCACAAACACTCTCATTATGTTCTCCAACATCCTCCGTACCCAAGCCCGCCTTGCCTTGACCTCTTGCAGGGCTCGCATTCCCGTATCCTCCATCTCACGAGTTGCTACCCGCCTCCCTTCCCTCCAAACCGTCTCGCTTGCATCTAGGGCTATTTCCACTTCAAGGCCTGTGCATGACATTCAATCCGCCTCACCGAGAGGAAACATCGAAAGCCAGACGCTTTTCGTTGGAAACCTTCCCTTCAGTGCTACTGAAGATGACCTTAAAGAGAAGTTTGCGCCTTTTGGAGCGATTCAGGAAATTCGAATTGGTGAGCTTGCCCGCTTTTATGTGCTGCAAACCTATACTAATATTGACCTGCAACGCTTGTAGCCTACCATCCGGACGGACGGTCGCGTGGTTTTTGCCACATAGAGTTCGCTGACCTTCACGACGCTATTGCCGCTCACAATTCTATTCGGGAGGAGCCCTTGTATATACTAGACCGCAATGTTCGTGTTGACTTTTCGGCGGCCAGGAACCAAAATATTCCGCCTTCTGGCACTCTCTATTTCCATGGTTTCCGTGGCTCATTAGATGACCTTCGTGGAGTCACCAGCGAGTTGTCGGATAACATTGTCAACATTGTTTTCCGTGCGTTGTTATCACTTCCTGAGACCATAAACGCTCACATTCTTTCTAGTGAGAAACCGTGAAACTGGGATGGACACAGGAGCCGGATTCATTCACTTCACCAACATTGCCAGTGCTGAGGAAGGTCTGAATCAATTAAACGGCCGTGCATACGGGGATGATATCATCCGCGTTCGCTTTGCTGCACCCAAAAAAAATCGCCGGGACTAATTTAGAGTCGCCATGATTTGTCGTTTGGAGGGTGTCAATGGTTGATGACGACGCACACGTACTACTGCACCGCATTCCCCGAAAAATTTTATACTATCTAGTATCCTAGTGACCGCCCGTTACCCAGTATCTTAATTTCTCATCACGACTCATTCATTACAGAGTTAACATGGATGTCGTTTGCACCCGTCAGCATTGTGGCTGAAAGCCGGGGATAATGAGAGAAGACACATCAATGGGATGGGAAATTGATTCCTAGCAATGAATATCACCGGGAATAAATCTTGAAAGGACAAAAGAATGATACAACATTATTGGGACTCAATCGCTCAGTGCCGCGAGATAACTCTGAAGATTTGCGTCAACATTTAAATTAAAAGCAGGAGTGGAGGAACGAACCTCGCGCTCTTCAAGAAATTCAAGGTAAGTCAACGCAATAGCAATCCAAAAGCTTGTCTCGACGCCAAGCAGCTGTTCTTCAGCTTGATCAATTTCTAACAGGCCAGTGAACGTCCCGACAGTAAACATGGGCGTCCTATCGTGATATACGAGCAACGGAGGGAGAACTGCAGGAGACACAGGCAGACGTGAGGTCTCTGTCGAAGGTTTCAGAGATGAGCTGCTCAGATGCGTAGATGTTGGTGAGAGGCAAGTGTTGATTGGAAACCTGGATAAAGTAAAGGAATTTGAGTGCGAGGGTCGATTATTCTTGAATACGCTGACTGCACGAGCAAAAAATGAGTTTGATGTGGGATGCACAACTTGAGTCGAGTGAGGAGTGAGGATGAACTGCGTAACCTGCGTAGCTGAATTTTCAGACTCAGGTAATGGGTTCAGGCTTTCCTCGAGCTTTCCCTCGAAAGTCTTCTGGGAAGATGGTCGAACAACAGCTGGGGGAGTCGGTGGATATGAGTGGATGCTGGATGTGCTGGGCCGATTTGGGTCTGGTTCTGTGGCAGGAGGCGCACTCGTGCGAGAGCTGAAGGTCATAGCTGCGTCGGAATAGTGTGGAGATGTTGTAGGAACGGGTATAAATGGGATAGAGACGCCTTTGGGGAAAGATGGCGCTCGGATACGGATATACCACCCACGCTCGCTAGGACGGTGAATTGTCCAACAGATTGTATTGCTTGGATTGTGCTTCATAGAAAATGAATTAGAGAATAATCCAACCCATAGTCACACGCACCACGACGTGCTCGATGATTTCGTCGTCACTGAGAAATCGTTCCTTGAATCAGCCGTCAAGGCGGCCTGCACCAAGGTGAAAAATGGTATCGTCGACCAACCTTGTACCAAATAACTTCCTGAGAGCCCTCCTCTAATACATTGACCCTCATGTCTGAAATCACATCGGAACTGATAGAAGGGCCAAACATTATCAAGAATGAAGGCAAAGAAAAAACAGGCAACTTGCCTCTGCACCGTGAATTTCAACCTGCTAGGAGCATTGGATTCCACATGCAAAGACGAGGCTGGTGCGATGGATTGAGCCATGTGACCTTGTCGCGTCCGTAGAAGTGATGATCAGCGTCCTCGTTGTGCTCATTAGCCGGGATGATTGCCGGACAAACCATCCAAACACGGCGGAATGTCGCTCAATGTTAAATAGTTGCATCACAGGACAGCTGCAGGGACTTTTGTTCTTTTTTTTTTTCCTGTGACCTTGATGAGGTGTATATATACAATCGGTGCATTTGGGTAGATTGCTTTCGCGACTCGTTCAGAAAGTGCGTTTCCACTTCCCAATTGATTTCAACGTTCCAGCCAAACAAACGCCGACGAAAAGTTACTTTCGCAACTCGACTGTTTCATGCCGCCTAGTCCGGCATACAACTTGTTTTGCGTGTTATGCTCGACTGTTAATATCCTCTCCTATGCTGCCCAGCATAGAGTCTCTCAAGTCGCGCCACAGACCACTGCATGGCTGCAACATCGCCATGAAGCTGTGAAACTGGAAAAACCACCCAGACCAGGAACATCAAAAACACAAAACGCGTCGAACTTGGAACTTACAGATCCACGGGCTAATGTAGATATACCGGTTGAACCTATCCAGTCGACTGTCCCAAGGACAACTGGAGTACAAAACACTCTTCCTGGTTCGACAGCCGATGAGACTGTGCCGCAGCTAGAATCGAGCGAAGTCCCATCTATATCATTACGCGAGGCTGGAAAAGCAGATTTACTCACTCCAAGACTGATTTCGACCTCGAAACCCCCAGTTTCCCATGCCAACCTACCCGAAGCTGTCCTACAAAACTCACTAGAAAAGGTGCTTAGTCTCAAGGCGAACAACTCAACCTACTTTTCTCAGACTCTTGAGCAACCTGGGCCTACGGTACAGAATGACGAGTTCATCACCCCCGTTCGAAATCTCCAATCATCCAAAGTCCCGTCATCGCGTATCGGGAGATTATTTCACTATGGAGGCATGTCCTTTGGTACTCACGTCTCTTCAGTCCTTCTTGCTCAACGATGGTACTACAGGTCTTGCAGCTTCACTCGGCTATGGTGCAGCTTCAGAACTTCTTCGTCGTACTAGCGGCGCGTCATCAGACGGACCATCATCAGTCTTCATGACGGAAGCCAACATCAAGCGACTAGTCTCTAAATTGTCACAGATGCGAGGGGCCGCACTGAAGTTGGGACAATTCCTTAGTATTCAAGGTCGACTACTCTTTCCAACGACGTCCGTAAATACTTACATTACCTCTTTAGATACTCATGTCTTACCGGCAGAAGTGGACCAGATTTTTCGAAGAGTACAAGATAGCGCTCACTACATGCCCGACTGGCAGATGGAGGTCCGTTGCTACAGATGTGTACCCTCTGGTCGAGTTGAACATTGCTGATCTAGCAAGTCATGACGAGTTCTCTCGGTCCTAACTGGGCTGAAAATTTTCAATCATTTGAAAGGCTCCCCTTCGCCGCCGCATCCATCGGACAAGTCCACGGTGCCGTCCTGGCAGCTTCTGCATCCCCTACAGGATGTCCTGAGCCTGTAGCAGTTAAAATCCAGTTTCCAAACATCGTTAATTCAATCGATAGTGATCTGAGTTATATCAAGGTTCTCCTCACTGCCGGAAGGCTACTTCCGAAGGGGCTTTTCTTGGATCGGAGTGTGCAGGTACGTTTGTTTCCTTGTTCATGGGGCGCAGCCTGCTGATAAGCTTTTTGGGTAGGTCTTGAAGGATGAACTGGCGGATGAGTGTGATTATACTCGCGAAGGATCGTTTTTAGCGAAATTTGGTTCTCCGGGATACCTAGGCGGAGACCCTCGCTTCAAGGTTCCATGGGTGTGGGAGGGCAGCACAAAGTCTGTTCTCGTGATGGAACGTGTGCATGGGACAAGCGTTGGGGATGCGGATATCAGTGGTATGACCAAGAAGGATAGAGATGATGTCAGTCCAGAGGCCGTCTTCCTCTCGTTAATGGATTGACAGGGTGGTCTTTTCTAGATTGCAGCATGGATATTGGAGCTTTGCCTGAAGGAACTCTTCGAGTTTAGAGTTATGCAGACCGACCCTAATTGGTCAAATTTCCTTTGGAACGCGCACACACGCATGGTATAACACCTCCCCTGGGTTGTATCTTTGATATACTAATGGTATTGGTACTTAGGTCGAGCTCGTAGATTTTGGGGCGACAAGGGAATATTCAAAGGAGTTCATGGATAATTGGCTTCGCCTCCTTCAAGCTGCTGCATCCGAAGATCGCGAGTCATGCATAGAATGGAGTCTGAAGCTCGGGTACTTGACTGGCAAGGAGAACCAGGTGAGGTGTCTTCATCGTATCTGCTCCTCCTGACCCAGTTGACACTCTCCCACGCAGGTTATGTTGGATGCACACGTCAATTCCATGATACTTTTGGCGACACCCTTCAAGGCTTCGACGCCACAGCCATTCGATTTTGGCCCGCGGTCGACTTGGTCCAGTATCACTGCAGAAATCCGGGCTCAGATTCCTGTAATGCTCACGCACAGACTAACTCCGCCGCCGCGAGAGACGTACAGTCTCAATAGGTGAACGATTCATCATTATCTTACCTGAAAGCACTCATGTTGATAAATTTTACTTCTACAGAAAACTTAGCGGGACGTTTCTGCTAGCGGCTAGACTCAGTGCGACGATCGATGCCCGGATGGTTTGGGACCGTGTCGTATCGAAATACCAATTTAGTTCTTAGGACTGCACGAAGATTGGAACAGAGAATACCTCATGTCCTTGATTTTCTATAAACGGATTTAGGTTCCGATGATCACATTGGTGGGTGGCTCACCAAGACTGTCGACGAAAACTAGAAACGTAAGGATTGTAAGTTGAAATGAGTATGATCGTGAATCGCTGAAAACGGACAAGAAAACGAACGAGGACTGAAGCAGGCGAGAATGAGACTCGTACAAGAGACATCACCGACAAGAGGGTCGGGTAGTCTCATCAAGAACGTCCCATCCCTGATGATGCTCATGTTTAGGTTGAGGGTCAACAATTCACAAAGATGGTCCAGGCTGTATATCACTCGATGCTGGGGTAATGTTTACGTGTCGAAGAATGTAAGCAATCGAATCAAGATGTCCATGAATGGCAAGCCGGGGCGAAAGCTAAATTTCTGCCAATCACCTAATTGTATGTTCCATCGATTGTGGCGTATCTTCGGCTTACATCTTAACGCCTTCCTCCCATTGTCTTCGTTTTCTGTGCAGCACCTTACCACCATATCACTGCCTCCTATAGTCAGCGCCTTCTGATGGGCCATTGTGCATTAGGCTCCATTCTCTTGACAATTGCAATTAGCTTTCGAAGCCCTCGATTTTGTGTGTTCTATGAACAGATGCATCTGTCACCTGTACATGTGGCTGTCAACGACGCCATCACCGCACGAGACCCTGCACATTCATCCGGGAAATGAATCTCTGTTTCGCTTCCTGCATCAAGTGTCCTAAAAACATATTTCAACTAACGAGGCTGCTGCTTTCGTGGTGGGCGACCAGAGTTCCATGGAACATCAGCATATTTCATTGATGTCCGCGGTTGGTTGTACTTGCACGTCTTATGCCACTATTTTTTGTGACATGCTGAACTTCTTGTCAATCGATAAATCGATAATGCTTCGTTTGTGGGAGAAAAATATGTGATTTAGTCAAATGACAACTCATCAGACCTATCAGTATCAGCAGAATATGTTCCTATGACCTAGATTCCACCTACTCTCGCTATCAAGTTTTCGGACCATACCCTCTTGTTTC
>JAGGAP010000437.1:0-24967 GCA_017657235.1 Termitomyces sp. T73sscA
GGTGCGAGCCCAGAAGTTCCAGTGCCGCCCGCTGAAGCTGGTACTAACCCTTACCCGCGTTACGAAATATCCATCACGGGTTGTTCTAAAAAGGTGTACAATGTCATTGGTGAAACTTCTTACATCAGTCTTTTGGCAGGCCAGGATATGTTAGCAGAACATCCGCGAACTGATGAGTACCTTGATGCGATCCGGCGCATGAAGCCTCACTGGTCAGATAAGACTTCGTATGATTGGGCGACAGTGAAGAACGGAAGTCGCCTCGGTGCTAATGTCGTACAGGACGAAGACGCTGAAGAAGTTGTGTTTGATGGCGCCGATGACTCCGATGAAGTTTACGAGGGCGTGACAGTCTACGAATACTCACCTGAAGACGACGACGAGAAATAGGCTAAAATAGCTGGGCATTCCCACAAGTTCAGCTACTGCCCATGTCATAATACGAGCACCAATGTCATCTGTGTATGTGGCGACACTAACAGGTCTATTCCTCGTTTTCCGATACATCGACCTACTTGTGATTGGTGAATCTCATTCTTGCAAAGTCATTGTCATTACACCTCAATAGATATTGAAAACGTCTCCAGAATTTCTTGCTTCGGGTTGGCCGTTACGATAGAATCGCAGAGTCACAATACCGAGATTCAGTGTCTTAATCTTAACTTCTCCTGGCCATCCAACCAATGACAATGGTGTTACCATAGAACTCGACGTAGCCCCGCTGAATTATAGAGATTTGACCGCAGAATTACCAGACAATTTCCAGTTAACTATGTAGTCACCTATATTCAATCCAAAAGCCGACGTCACTGTTGTGTCCTCCGAGGTACCAAAATCGGTGGAATCGCATGAAGACGCTCAGAACTTGATGACAAAGACGAAGCCGTTGCACTTGAAGGACTGCTCGTAGCCACCAGCATGCGGATCATGCATTCCTTCCCACAACATCAACAGTATTTCCATGGTGGATACCCATCGGAACCCTTCTTGGCAGAAGCGGCTGCTCGTTTGATGTTCAGATAATTTCGAATCCAAGGATCAATATATCCTGTAGACAATGTACAAGGCTAACATGCGATCTGCCGTCTGGTATTGGCTTGGGAAGGGGTTGGTCGACAAAGGGACGAGCAGGGAACTGGTTTCGAGGATGCTCTGCACTCTGGCCCACGACATCTCGATCTTGGAGAACCCTTCTATGAGTGGTAACTATTTCTACGGGCGGGTCTCGTTCAGCCAAATGATTCCTGTAGTCGATTTTCTTCGTGCTCTCATCTCGGAACAGTACATTGAGATGGTTCTCAAAGCGCGACTGACAAACACGCCAGGAAAGACTCTTGAAGAAGCCTTCAAAGACGGTTTTGTTCGTTTTACACATTTCGTCAAGGCAGGAGACGACTCGGCGTTTACCGATGAGGCTGCCTACCTGTTTTTCGTCAGGGCTGCAGCAATCCAAGGCCATTGGGATATGAACCACCCAGGCCTTCTTATTCCTGTGTGTATTTGCTGTGACAACAATCCCGACCAAGGGAGTATGGCTGCCATGTTATGGGCCATTGCAAGCACAAAACCAAGATCTTGAGCCACAAGTGATTAGCTTGTAATTTTACATCATATTGAATTGTCGGTGCACTGGTCATGTTTCGAGCTTATCTTTTCCCTTGGTCATGTGATGATGTATCATGTGAATCTCATCACTTTTTTCTTGATTTTTGATGCACCAGCTATAATATCTGGCTATTGGTATTGTCATCATGTGACTTATTGTCATCTTCTTTGTCCACACCAGCTATAATGTCCAGCTATTGGTATTGTCATCATGTAATCTATTGTTCATCTCATCCTCTTTGTCCTTGATTTTTGATGCACCAGCTATAACATACAGCTATTAGTTTCCTGCTACTCATGTCTTCCAATAATCCATGTAATGTTGGCATGCCTCTCTTGATGTAGCTCTGCTCAATGCTCACATATGCAACAAAGAAGAACATGCTGTGATGAGGATAAAGAGAGCCAGAAGGGGCTAATTTTGTTTTTTCCTTTCTTTTGTACATACATAATTCCATGATATATGTTATATTTCAAATAGCCCTTGCATTCCAACAGCTTATCTAAATCTGTTCTTGTTTTACTGGTGTGCAAATTTTAATGTTTCCTTGTGTTTTTGCACTTGCTGTATGATGTGATATTGCTGCTCCAGCAGTGGCTTTTGTAATCTCATGAATCATCTGATTATTGAGCCCTTTTCCTGAAGAATTGCTTGTATGTATATGGAAGTGTATTATCAATCTGGTGCACATAAGTCTCAGGTAGTAACCTGGGCATCTACTTATTTGTGGTATATGGACTAATTTTGACTCTTTACCTTCCTCCATTGATACAACTTACACAGTATATACATGGTATGTCTCAGTTAGCTCTTGCATTTCCTTAGTCTGAGCACATCTTGTCCTATATAATATGTGTACAAATTATATTGCAACTCTCTCCTACTTCAGATGCAGTCCCAGCCTCTCACTAAACCCAGCTTTTATAAACAGATCCTTGTTGATTGAGTCACACAATGTCTCTGCTCCAGCAGGTGATTGCATAATCTTAATGACATATGATGTTTAAGTCACAACTTTTCAGTACTTGGGCAAGGCTGGCTATATAACTATATCAGAGATATGTCAAGTGACTCCTCAGTTTTGCCTTTCTCTCTCTTCTCTCACTCTTATTTCTCCCCTACCAAGGACCTCCATCTACACTCCTTCTCCAGCCCTATCCATTGATTCTACTTTCAGCATACAAGATGCTCTAGTTCTTGAGTTATGATGCAGACAAGATGGACTTCTCAGCACTGCCAGCTTTGGGCTTATATAACTGGAGTTTTCCTGGCTTAGGTAACCAGAGGTTTCCTTGCTTAGATAACTGAAGTTTTCCTGGCTTATCTAACTGGAGCTTTCCTGCCTGCTTGTGTAATCATGTTCATTTTTCTATTTAGACAATTTTTGAAGTTTTCACTATTTAGGTTAGGTGTTATTCTTTTTCTGTTGTCCTGTATAGTTGTTTTCCATGCATCTGAGGCCCAAGAAGCATAATACCTGGCCTAGGGAGTCTCCAGACTTGTTCTCTTTAAATCTCCCTCTGCTAGGTGAGTATTTACTATAGTACTGCTTGTTTGGATCTCCCTTTGCCAGCTGTGTGACTGAGCCATAGCCTTCAGAGGTTGCTCTTATAAGGGAGATATCCAAAGAAAAGCATAACTTTCAGTAGGTATATATTTGAGCTCTAACAGAATCCTCTTTACATATGACATTCATATCATGCATTGTTCTAGAGTATGTCAAGGAGTGAGGTCCTACAGATCTAGGAGGGTAGTTATGTGTCCTCAGCTGCACCCAACAGAATGTTTTTTTTGTGCTGACATACCTCAGTTTGTTATCATCCTCATAATGTGATTGAGCATGTTACAGCATATATTAGGGGATTACTTAATCTAACTGGTTATAGGCTCTGTTGCCTAATCTAAGGAAGATCAAGACAAACTCAAAATTACACACTCATATTTCAGCTGCAACGCTGCACTCAATCTCTCCAAGATTACCCAGATCACTCCCAGACCCACAGAATGTCAGTGTGCTCATGCCACATGCCACACCATGTCAGAAGCAACAGGTTGTCCAACCCTCACCAGATCCAAGAACTTCCAAGTGTAGAAAATCAGAATAGCAGGGAAACTCAAGCAGAAAAAAGTATGGGACACCATCACAGCATCACCGCCTCCAGGAGTGCTTGACACCTCAACAGCCAGTACTGAAAGCTGGACCATCTGTGATGTAAAGGCTGCCAGCATTATCATTGCATATGTGTCTGACAGACTTGTGCTCAAAGTGGTAGAACTGCCTCATGCAAAAAAGATGTTTGACAGACTCATAAAAATACATGCAGAGACCAACATCAGTGTCAGCGCATTCTACACCTACAAGCACATGTCAAGACTCAGATAGGATAGATCATTGTCAACAACCACATTGCTGCAATATCCACTGCTAACTCAAAACTTACTGCAAAAAAAGCAGGTTGATCATGAATACCTTGCCTTCATCTTGCTTGATTCCCTCTCTGAAGAAGGCACATGGAAATTTTTCCATGCAACCATCCTAAACTCCTTGACCAAAAAGGCCCTGTCCTTCAACAAAATTGCCAAATGACTGGCATTCACTATTGCTGCTCAAGAAGGAATTTCTACTTAGGATGCTGCTCTAAAGGCAAATATCAACACTAAGCAAAAGCCAAAGACAAAAGGCGAGTTATAGTATAACCTCTACAAATAAGTACCCACAATATTTCTGACTGCCAAACACTAAAAGAGCAGCAGGACAAAAGGAAGAAAAAGGCCAAAGGAAATAAAAGGAGAGAGTAAAAGCCAATCACACAAGCCACAACTCCAAATCAAATGATGGTAGTTTGGAGGATTCAGATAGCAACACAGGCAGCAGGATGTCAAAGTATTTGAGTACAAAGTCTACTCATGTCTCTAAAGCACTAATGTCACAAACTTTGGCCTATGCTGGGAGTGCCTCAAGCTGTTTTCCTCATTCAAGTACAATTACTGATTCCAGAGCCTCTCAAACACAAACAGCAGAAAGCTGCACACCCATTCCAAATAATTCACTCAGATGTAGGAGGACCAGTGAACCCAACTGACCACCATGGAAATTATTACTGGATATCCTTCATTAATGGTTATAGTTGACTCTCATGGGTGTACTTTATGGAGCAAAAAAGTGAAGCCCTTGCATGCTTCTGCAAGTTCAAGAATAATAGAAAAGCCTTCTTGAAAACTGAAATTGGCAAGGTCAAACTCTTAGAGAATTTTGTAACATTCTTCCAATCTAATAGTGGTGGCAAGTACATCAGAAAACAATTCCAATCAGAGTTAAGCAAGACAGGGACAGTACACCTTACCACAGCACTCAACATATCCAAGTAAAATGGTTTAGCTGAACGCATAAACCAAACCCTGGTCAATACAGCAATCACAATGCTAATCAAGTTTGAGTTATCAAAATCTTTCTGGTCAGATGCTATGCTTACTGCTGTAACAGTTATCAGCAGGATACCTGCTATTGGATTAAAGGGAAAAGTTCCATACACTCAGATCTTTTGCAAAGCTAACATCTTGTAGTTCATACCCTTCAGTTTAACTGCCTATGCCCTCAGCCCAAAGGATCAGCAAAAAAGAAAGTTTGCTGAAAAGGCCTAAAAAGCTGTCCTCATCAGATACAGCACTGGGAGGAAAGCATACAGACTTATCAATGCTACAACAAGAAAAGAGTTTAGCAGCTGCTTGTTTATTTCAATAAAGACTACAACTTGATCCAACAGATGCAGAAGCCCATACCACCAAGCGCAAGTGGAAGCCAAACTTCCTATAGCCTCAGCAAAACTCCACAAAGTGCATGTGAGTCCAATCCAAAAGGCACAACAAATCTGACAATAAAACAGACTCAGAGTCAGTGGAAGAGTTCACAAACATACTGCCCAACTCTAAGAACAAAGAACCTGATGATCCACTGCTACTGCCACAACTTGTTGTGACTAGGGATCTCCAACTTCTAACTTCAGTGCCAGTGTTCACAAGAACACTCCCTGCTGACTCAACTAAAAGAAAACACACTTCTGGATTGAGTTCAACATCAGCAAAGGAAAACCTGATTCTTGTGAGAGAGAAAAGCACTTGTATGCAAAAGCCTGTGGTCAGGGACGCTAACTACTATTAAGCAGTACAATTACAAGAAAGAAGCAGAAGTAAAAATCAAGCAGGAAAACGCATGAAGACAACCAATGCAACCACTACCAAATCTCCCAAACACATGCATCAAACACTACTAGACAGACAAGCTTGTGCAGATGACCCTGAACTTAACAATCTAACTGACCCACCCAAATCAGAAGACAACATATTCTTTGACTTTAGTGACTCACCTGAAACTAACAATGAGGAAGTATTCTTTGCTGGTATCTTGCAAAGTAGCCCTAGCAACAGCCCCACTCCTCATAATGCTAGGGAAGCATTTGAGGGACCTGACAAAGCACATTGGGAATCTGCCCTGCAGGATGAGATCTAAAACCTCATTGACAATAATGTCTATGAAGTTGTACTAATTCCAAAGGTAGTGAAGCCTATAACTTTAAAGATGGTCTTCCATGTAAAGTATGATGCAAATAGCAACCTTGAATGCCACAAAATCTGCATAGTGGTGTGTGGATTTACCCAAGTTGAAGGAGTTGATTACAAGGAGGTGTGGATACCAGTCACAAACCTTGAGTCAATAAGAATCATTCTTGCACTTGCTGCCAAGTAAAATCTTGACCTGAATCAGATGGACATTGCCATGGCTTACCTCAATGGAGAACTTAAAGAGGAGCTATATATAATGCTGCCAGACAGAGTCAAAGTGCTAGAGACTGAAAAAGTCTTTGTAAGGGCTCAAAAAGGCTGGGCATATGTGGAATTCAATCCTTGACAAAAAGTTATGTGGCCTTGGATTCACATGCCTGAATGCCAGAACCTGCCTGTATATTTACAAGCATAGTAACAGAATCTGCTTCCTGGTTGTATATGTGGACAATTTCTTGCTGGCCTCAAACTCACAACCCTTTATGAATGACTTGAAGAAGCAACTGTCTGCCATGTTCAAGATGAGAGATCTTGACCCTGCAACATATATTCTTGGCATTCACATCAAGTGAGATCAAAATGCACACACCATCTCATTGTTACAGCACTAATAAATAAAAACTGTTGTTGAATGCTGCAGAATGAAAGACTCAAAACTAATATGAATCTCTATAGCTACAAACACAAAACTTACCACCAAAGATTCCTTCAACAATGCCACCATTGCAGAAGTGCAACTTGGAGGGAAACAAGTATCATATTCAAGCATGGTAGGATCTCTTATGTATGCTATGATGGAGACTTGACCAGATATAGCATATGCTGTTGGGGTCTTAGAGTGCTATAGCTCAGCCCCTAAATGCCACCATTGGTCAGCTGCAAAACAAGTTCTGTGGTATTTAAGCATGAGTGCAGATATGGAACTGAGATTTGATGGAAACAATGTAAGCATGGACATGTCTTTCCACTGGTATTCTGATGTGGATTGGTCTGACAACTCTAATACATCAAAATCAACATCCAGCTATGTATTCCTTTCAGCTTAAGGCATCATAGGCTGGGCCAGCAAATGCCAAACTATGGTGGCCCTATCATCTACTAAATCTGAGTATATTGGACTCTGTTATGCCAGTCAGCACTTAACCTGGCTATGTAGCTTTTACAAAGACATTGGGCATATCCAGAAAAGCCCTTCAACATGTGACAATCAAGCAGCTATTATTCTTACCAAGGAAGTGCAATACTGCTCATGAACTAAGCACATACAACAAAAATACCACTATCTTTGAGATGACCTTGTGAGTAAAGGTCAAGCCATGGTGCAATATGTCCCTATTAACAACATGGTTGTGGACATTTTTACAAAGGCACTACTTCATGACAAACATTGGAAGTTTAGTAAGGCAATGGGTCTACACCTTTACACAAGTGTGAGTATCAAGGAGTGAGGTTCTGCAGACCTGGGAAGGTAGTCATGTGTCCTTAGCTGCACCCAACAGAATGTTTTTTTTTTGTGCTGACATACCTCAATTTGTTATCATCTCCATAATGCAACTAAGGTATGTCATCCTTTTATTTTAATATTACTTGGATACATTTAACTTACTCATTTGTACTTAGCATGCTACAGTGTATATTAAGTACTGAATATCATTTTGTTATCATCTCTATAATGCAACTAAGCATGCTGTGGTGTATATTAGGGGATTACTTAATTTAACAGAGTAGACCTTAGTTTTGCCATGCATTGCAGCAGCCCATCCCCTTTGATCAAGTCTTCTAATTCACTATAAAAGATTGAGAGAGGTGTATAGGTGACAAAAGTCCTTCTTCTGAATTCTCTGTTGTTAAAGAAAATGGCAATGTTGATGCAGCATAGTATTTTGCAGCCAAAAGCTTGGAAACTTGCCAAGTGGATAGATGCCTATGTATTAAAAGCAACAAACATACCTACTTCCACAGATTCAGAGGCCACAGATCATTGTTTCATTGATAGAAATGCATTTATAGATTATGAGGAACTAAAAACTCCAATTGAAAGACATGCTGCACTGAAGGAAGCGTTATTCAGAGTGGTGGAAAAAGGATTAGTTAAAAGAATATGCCACACTCAACCAAGCTTGTCTTTAAAAAGACAAAGAACATATACAACTCCATGCTCCTGAATCCACTGATTTCACACTAAGCATACTTACAAGTTGCCAACCCATTGCCCCAAGAATTAGACCAAATGTTATCTGCAAACTGACCCTGATGGAGACAGCTGGGCTCTAGAGCCTACCATCCCAATCAGACACATGCTGACACTAAATATGCCAGTACAGAGATCTGCTAGAATCACCAAACTGATACCAGCACTCATAGCAGCACAAGAAATGCTGAGATGAGAACAGGAAGCATTCAAGTGAGAAGCCTGAGCAAATGATGGTAAGGCACCAATGGCACTGATGGCAGAAGGCCCCTACATGTACTTATTGTCCCTGACTGATTGTGAGGAGGGAAGTGATACTAAAGTCCTGAAGATGTACACAGAAGCCATGAAGAGATGCAACTTCTTGAAACCCACTATGAACAAAGAGCTGAAAGTAATGGAGAATCAAGGAGTGTTTGAATTGGTAGATGAGTCACAAGTATTGAAGGTAAGAATATTGTAGGGTGCTGCTGGGTCTAACAAGTTCAAATTTTCTGATGGGGATGTTATCAGAAGAAAAGCTTGCCTAGTCACAAAAAAATACTTGCAAATTTCCAGATAAGACTTGAATGAGATGTATGTGGTGGTTGTGCATTTTGAATTACTCTGGATGTCAGCAGCAATAGCTGCCCAGAAAGAGTTCAGTACATATATGGCAAGTTGACTTTGTTTCAACTTATTTGAATAGCATTTCTGAACACAAGATTTACATGAAACTCCCACCTAGTTTTTTAGAAGGGGAGAAAAAGTTAGCTAGACTCCAGAAAACCATTTATAAACTTATGCAAGGGGGCTTTAATTGGTACTGAACACTGGATTGAGCTTATAAAGACTTGGGATACAGGAGATTGTGAGCAGATCCATGTACAGTCAAGACAAGTCAGACATGAAACTACTATCACAAACACCTTCAATGACAACACTTTTGGCTTATTATCAACAGAAAAAGGGGCAGAACAGGCAAAGAAGGAACTCAGGTATACAAAATTAAAGACCTGGACAAACTATCTTTCTTGCTAGGAATGACTATATCTAGAAACTCTGATACCAGCTCTATCCTTTTATTGCAGAAAGCATATCTAAATCAAGTACTTGAGTAATTCAATATAGAAAACTGTAATCTACAATACACTCCACTACCATCTGGCATTATATTGACAAACAAAATGTCAGCCAAAAATGAGTCTGATCAAGCATTCATAGCAAACAAACTGTACCACCAACTCCTAAGAACACTGATGTGGGCTCAAGCAGCTACAAGATCTAATCTGTTCTTTGCAGCAACCTTACTGGCTTGTTTTCAAGCAAACCCCAGTCCACCACACTAGAAGACCTTACTACACATCCTTGCCTACAATAAAAGTACTTTAAATTTATCAGATTGTCTAGTCTCAGAGTTTGTGTCAGAGGACCAGTCTTTGGACTGTGTCTAACACTTTTCCGAGCTTAGTCCAATAAACTACTAGCACTTCTAAATAACCACTTAGCCCACCCTATTCTCTTATGTCTTCCAGTAGTCAGCCTTGATGAGTCATATGCATGGACCCTACTCAGCATTGATTATTGTTAGTCATACTCCATTACATACCAGGGCTCAATTAGTTAAACAGTATTAGTAATAGCATAGCCACCAATGTAGTATATAAAAGCAGCCTGTGGGATAAAATATTCCTAGGTTAAACAATAGCAGTATTCCCTTGGCCTATCCATTGAAATGACTGTAAGCTTCTCTAGTAACATTTGTTCCTTTGCTTGCCTTACTTGTTCCTTGCCTGACTTTTGCCTGCTTCTGTGCCTGCTTGCTTGCTTGTTGCTTGCATTGCTAGCTCTGTAGAAGGAGTTCCACAAATGTTAAGACTTGCCTTTACAGTCTAGGAGGGTCTATAAAGCCTTTAGGCTATGTAAACACTGACTATGGAGAGGATCTCAATACAAGAAGATCCATTGGAATACATCTTTATAATTGTCAGAAAACCAGTATCCTGGAGCTTAAAGCAACAATAGACTGTAGTGCTATTGACCACCAAGGCTGAGTATATAGCAACAACATGAGGCTCTCAACAGGTACTCTGAATGCATAACTTCCTCACAGAGATCAATCTCAAGCAGGCACTCTCAGCTACTCTCCGTGTCAACAATAATTTCTCTATTGCACTTGCTCACTTGACTAAAGAATATGCTCATGCAAAGCAGCACATCAATATATAACACTATTATACATTTACAAACAAATCTCTGAAGGGAATATCAAAATTACCCATGTGCTATCATTTGAAAATTTCACCAATATCCATACCAAATCTTGACTCAAGGCAGCACACAATTACTTAGCAGAATTTATAGGGCTCAAGAATTTTAATTTTTTTAATTTTTTAAGAGTAATGTTAATAATAAGCAGACTAACACCAAAGTTGTCTCTTCTCTACCTATAAGGCTGAGCACTTGGAATTTAAACCAGGTTCTATAATGGTTAGCTAAAAAGTTCTGCAAGAAAATGCCGTTATGCACATAATGTGGGGCTATAGGCCTAGAGGAGGGCTAATCCACTTCCAGCCTCATTTTGGGCCCATTATCTACTAAATCTCTGCTAGGTCCTGCTCTCAAAGGCTCAGAATGTTTTTTTTTCCAAGCTCTGTACTCTTCCAAGTGTCATTTACCAGCCTTTTCAGTAGGACTTTCTTTTCAAACTTAGAGTTTACTAATTTTTTATCTAGGCTAGCTCTGTTTTGGATCACTTTTTGCTATTGTTGCTCAATTTCTTTCACATTATGGAATGAGTCATTTTTTTGTATAAGTCTTTTGCATTTAAACACTCATGTCAGATATGTAGATTTGATTATTAATATTTTTATAAGCTTTTTCAGTCCATCTGAAGTCCTCTTGCACCACCTCCCCCTCCTATGGCTCCTATGCCTGACTCTACTTCAGACTTCCTTGAACCAGCTGATTGGGATGAACCAACTCCTATACCAACCCCAGCTGCACCTTCACTGCTTGCTGGCTTGCCTATTGCTCTCCCTACTCTGACTCCAGCTCTGTTGTCTCCCATGGTCATCAACTATGTCTATGGGCATTATGCTTGAGGCATCTCTACAGCCCTGCGCAGCACCAACACTGCTTGATGCTCTCATCCAACTCAGGGAAAGTGAACACTATTCATCAAGGTGACAAACCTAGAGGAGGGGCTGATGTTAGAAGACCAGTCCTTGACTGTGTCCAATTCTATTCAAAGCTTAGTCCAAGAATGCACCCACTCTTAGCCCATCCACATAACTACTTGGCCCACCCTTTCTCCTTTTATTTTTTAGTAGTCAGCTTTGATGAGTCATATGCATGGACCTTAACTTAGCATTGATTATTGTTAGTCATACTCCATTATATAGCAGGGCCCAATTACTTAAACAGTATTAGTAATCACACAGCCACCAATGTAGTATAAATAGGCAGCTTGTAAATAGAATGTCCCCAGGCTGAACAATAGCAGTATTCTTTTGGCTTATTCACTGAGTCAACTATAAGCTCTCTAGTGACATCCAACCCTCTGCCTGCTCTGCTTGCCCCTTGCCTGACTCTTGCCTGCCTCTGTGCCCACCTAACTTTCACTTGCTGCTTGCATTGCCAGCCCTGTAGAAGGAGTTCCACAAATGTTTAGCCTTGCCCTTACAGAGAGTTTAACTGGTAGCAGTAGCAGAATCAGTACTCTGTCATTGTGTCTTGCTACTACAGTATCACCTGTTATATCCAGCTTTGATAACCTCTCTCCAGATGAGTTCCTTAGTTTGACTTTTGCTTTGTGCATCCTGAGTTTGCTCAATACTACCTTCAGCAGACCTGTGTTTTAGGTTCTGATAAAGTTCAGATCCTCCACATTACTGATGCCTTCTAACAACATGTGGAAGAAGGTGTTGATGAGTCTTTCACATGCTTCTGTGCAAAAGGGCTCCTAGTACTTTGACTGTCTTTCCTTTCTTGATATCACCTGGAACAAGATTGGAGTTGAAGCTTTTTGTGGTAATTGCATGCTATTTCTGCTATTCTCTCCAAGTAGTATTTGAATTGGTTTTTCAACAAGGCATGGTCACCTTCATTTCCTTTTTTAAGGGTGTATATGAGGTCTCTTAGTTTTGCTTCCTTGTTGGACTGTGTTCAGTACTTGCACATTGTTTCACCTACAAGTCTGTTTTTTTGCCACAATATTGTTTCTTTTCTCCATGTGTTTTCTCTTCACTAGGGAATCTAGTTGTTTTCCTAAGTTATTGACTCTTGTTTGTTTGGCTCTTTTGTCTAAGATTCTATTCTCCAGCACTTTCTTTAATTCTTGGTTCAGCACTTTCTTAGCCCTCTCAAATATAAGAACAATTTCTTTGTCCTGCTTCTTTGCCATGTTTAAAATAGCTTCTTTCCATTTCTGGTAAGCAGTCTGTGGATTGTAGCATTCTGTTTCACATTTCAGTTCAGGCTCCAGGACTGCCTGACTCTTGCTGTTCACAAAGGTTCTGAACTGCTTATTCTTTAGAACATGCATTTTAAGGGTCCTCTCTATTATAGGTGCTTTATAGTGTTCTAATTGGACTGAAGCAAAAAAATGGTGTGTGCCCAGTATTTCTGACAGTTCAATACACCAATCCTTGGCTGTATTTCTTATATTTTCTAATATGTAGAATCTATCCAGTCTTAACATTGCCATTGAGGCTTCTTGAAAGAAGGTGTAGTGTCTCTCCATTCATCTTTAAGGCAAAGTCTCTGTTTTATCCTGTCCAATGCTTTCAGACCATCTTCAGGATTATATTACATTAAAACCCTGTCCAAGGCGTCTCTGTAATATTGAAGTCTCTAGCCATCACATCCAATTTTATTTGGGGGTTGCATATGAGGAATCTCTCCAGACCAATCTAGAAATCTTTGTTTTCCCTTCCATTCCCAGGTGAGGCATTGGGTGCATATATTGCTAGTATTGTGATTATTTCTGACCTGTGCTAATTAGTGGAAATAAGGAGCACTCATCTGGGTACTACCTTTTTAACTTTGGCATTTATTATATTTCTGAGGTCCTTATGTAGAATAATTGCTACTCCTTCTTTTCCAGAGGGGTTTTCTGGGCCTGCTTGAAAGTTTTCTCCATCTGTCTGTTAGATGAGTTTTTTGTACTAGTAGGATTCCTGTCTTTTTATCTCTAAGCAACTGGCTAACATAGTTCTACTTGGTTTCAGATGAGGGTGCTCCAGCTGATCTGTACCCTTTAAGATTTAGGGTGGCTACATGAATTGCAGCTTCTGTATTCATGTTCTGCAGTTTGTTTCTTGAGCCCAAATCTCTGGTGTTTTGCTTGCCTGTCTTAGTGGTAGGCTCTTCAAGGTCAAAGTCCTCCATTCCTAGTATGTAGTCATGTTTAGAGGTTTTGCTTCTCAGCAAGTTTTGTAGTGTTTCATTTGCACTCACCCTATTACAATGCCATTTATAACATCTCTCAGGACCCACCTCCATACTCACTGACATTAGTTCTTGGAGTTGGAGTAGTGGCCAACTCCGGTGACCTCCTGAAGGAAGGAAGGCATGAACCATGATCAAGTGAATGAAAACCAGTTGTATTATCAATAAGTATTTGTGATTTATAAGACTTTTTAAGCTGCCAACCATGCAAGCTCAGGATGAGGGCATTTTCCAAGCCCTCAGGGGGATTATTGCCTTGGAATCTTCCTAGCTCTCTGTGGGGAGATTGTCAGGGGCCTTACAGTTGCTGCACAGTACCTTCCTCTATTTTTTATAGACTGCTGTTCTTTGGTCATTGTGACCTGTACCTCAGACTTATATGTACCACATATGGCTAATATATTTCAGTCCTCAGCTTTTTTAGAGCTATTGTCTAGGATTCAAAACTCACTCAAATACTAATAGCATGAATTGAAGAGTAATGTGATGTTATTTATTGTATTAGGATACTAGCAGCTGGTTATGAGTAGTCTAATTCTATTGACACCTTTTTCTTCTCCTGAAGTGGACCTCTGAACTTATTCCATGGGTTTGATTATATGCTATCTGCCTGGTTCTGGCTGTTGTTCTATGCATTTATTGGATTGTTGCTGCTTGAATAGTTGGCCTGAAGCTCAACTAACTGGAGAGATCCAATGAGGTGTGTCATAATCAATTGTTTTGCAATTGATACACAGCAGCATGTCCTTGTGTATTAGTAGTCTACTGACTCTGTCACAAGGAGTTAGAAAGTCAGAGGAGCAGAAGCACAACAATTTGATAAGTTGGATGTAGTCTGCATTGTTCAGGCTAGATTTATTTAGGTAGATATTCCAGCCTCTGATGTTGTCACCACTAGCTTGGCTCCTCTTCACATCAATAAATTTGATATCTATATTATGAGCAATTTTCTTCATGGCCAGTTCCCTTAGCAATGGAGAAGACCTAGCTACAAGTTCCATGATATCCTTTGACTCAAGAATGTGCTTCTGGATTATATCCATAACTACTAGTGATGCTTCTTTTATGTTTTTGAAGTAGAGCCCAAAGATAGTAGAAACAAAGGTAGGGTGCTAGTCAATGAAGGGTCTGAAAATAATTGTAACATCTAGCATCAAAACCACTCCAAGGCTTACAAGAAAATCTACTTGTTCTTGAGTGAGGCCTGAAATTAACATGTGGTAAGGTAAAGGAAAACTGAGTTTATAAGGTGTTATTGCAGAGGAAATAAATAACACTCTAAGTTTGTTCTCTTTGATGACCAAGTTTTTGATTAGCTCTTGTGTTTTGTCAACTGTTGCCAAGCTGTTGCTCTTATATTTCTCTTAGAAGGTGCATTCCTAGAGTCTTGCAGTAGCTATGCTGTTCCATGCTCTTATCTGTGGTTCTGCCAAATTCTCTCATGGAAATAAAAATAGGTGAGTCTTAGGCCAACCACCTTGTTGAGTCATGGTGTGTTGCAAACCTCTCTTGTTATTTGTGACATTATTCTAAGTGACCTCCCTGTTGTAGATGCTTAGAATATTTTCTTCTCCTTCCAAACCCCCCACATAGCAGGCAGTTTTGAGTACTTTCAGGTTGGTGGGCTGTTGAATGGAGCAGTGTGTGATTTGCAGGTAGCAAGTCTCTGCATGAGGATTTCATAAAAATGGAGCTGTGTGCCAAGGGAGGGGTATGGGAAGAATGGACTCTGAGAAGTGAATTCTATTTGCATGTTATCTCTATCCTGTTCAGATGGTGCAATTTCCTCCTCTTTGAAGAGGTCTTCATCAACCTCCATTCATTCCCTAGCTGGAATATGGTGAACAGAGCATTGTGTTTGTGTGCAGAGACCATGCAAGTAAGTCTGCTCAGAAGTTTCCATCAGGTCTTGGACTAGAATATATTCTAGGCACAAAAGAAGCACCAAAATTAGGGGGAGACTGAAGTCCCTCTGAGAGGTAGAGGCTTGGCAGGTTCTCCTTTAGGAAGCTGACCTTGGAGCAATGGATGCCTCTAGGGTTGGTAGCCATGTTTCAGGTGACTCAGCCAACTGAGAGCATTTTGTTGGGGTTCTATAGAGAGGAATAGTAGCCATTAGAAAGAGTCATTTTTTTCAGTATGTCCCTCCTCTTCCCAGTCTTTATTTCCTTCCTTAAACTCAATTTCCTCTTCTTTATCTTGCTCTCCTTCAAGAAACTCCTCATTTAGAGCAAATCTCATAGTTTTCAAGTGAGTTCATTATTTTCATTGCTCCCTGCAGCATTATCTGGGCTGCATGCATGATATCAAGGTGATCTACTAACAGCATGGGAGTTCTCTGCTTGTTTTTGATTTTGGAGCCCAGAGATGTTGTGCTGTTGTTTTTGTCATTGTTTATGCTTCATTGACAAATACAATTGTGATGACAAGATTTGAATTTGTTGGATCTCTTTTGGAGGATTTACTTGTAAATTTGTCAATATTTTCACAGATTCATATTCAAATAATCCAAAGCTATTGATTCCACCTTTTGCATATATTTTTTTTTGTTTTTTGGAGACTGCCAATTTTTTGGAGTACAAATCTTAATACCTATGAAATCAAAGAATTGGCTCATGGAATTCTGCTTAATGAAGCCTAAATAACATGTTTTTGTGACAAAACAAAAGTTTCACAATTACTCAGCTCTCCTAAATTGGTTTATTTTTGTTGTGATTGATCATCCACAACTGCATAGAAAGGTTGTTGGTCAAGTCACCTTCAATTGTCAAAATAGATATCATTGTCAGCAACCTACTATTAGGTGACTCATTAGAAATATATAAAAACTCTGTTCAACATTAATTGATGCCAAACAGGATGGAGCAGTAAATATGTGATTGGTGTGTAAACCAACTAAAATGACTGGAAATAAGCAAAAACAAAGTCAGTGGTATCATTACTCACTACAGTCAAACTTCTTATAACCAATGGCTCTGATAGCCAATAACCTCTTCAGACCAATGAGTTTTGATAGTCCACCAACCCAGTTTGTAGAAAAATTTGAGACTCCTCCAATATCTGATAATCAATGAATAGAATGAGTGGTATAACTGATAATTTGCTTGAAAAGTATCTTAATAAATTGAATTTTTTTACTTAAAATGAATATATAAATTATTATTCAAGCAAAAAATATCCAAAATTTAGTAGAAAAAGTTGTTACAAACAGATTTCTGCCTTTCACACTGAAATGTCAACAATGAATCCCCTTAAAATCATTAAAGCAGGTCTTTTATAATACTCAAGTCAGAGATAGAACCATGCAAACAAGATCTTCTTGCATGATTCTCATGGAAGAAAAAGAGCTCAGATGCTGATGAAATGTGGCTAGACCATGATGGTAACCTAGTTGATGAAGAAGTCATTGTTGAGCTTCTTAAAAATGCTTCTGACTATGAACATGGCTTAACCCAATTGGATTTGCAAGAAGAATTATTGTTGAGAAAGTAAAGGAGCTTAGAGGTGGTTTAAAAACAGCTGTGAATTTGAAAAGGAGGTGCTGTAAGTTTGTGATTCAAGAAGTTGAGATAAAGATAAAATAAAATATTAATACTTGACAAGACCTAGGAATTGGAATTTCAAGCTATATGCCAAGAAGAAGAAGAAACCTGTCTTTGAAAAATGCAATGTTGAAGCAGAAGATTCCTGAATTGGCACTATAAAAAAACAAGTCAAGTCAAAGCAAAATGGCAGTGTGTTGGAATGATAAGTATTTTAATTTTAAACTCACACAACTATGCATTTCAAATTGGCTCAAAATAGAGAATAAGCTTGGAACCAATATGCTGAGGCTTTGGAATAGAAACAAATAGGGAACACAAAGTGAGAAAAGCTGATCAAGAATCTAAAGGTCAACAAAATACTAGAGTTATGGGTCCACAAAGCCATGTGTGATGGCATCAATATTTCTGAAGATGTTCTCAGAGCTAAATAGAATTGATTTGCTGATCTTGCTGGAGTTCCAGATGACAAGAGGATTATTTGCCTTTACAATGAATGCTACAGGAACTAAAAAGCTCCAACCACTTATTATTGAGAAGGCTGAGCATCCATGGGCTTCCTAAAGAAGAGTGGAGCTCAACTTGGATTTTACTAAAGGAGCAACACAAAGGCTTAGATGATGACAGTCTTGTATCAAGAATAGCTACATAATTGAAATGCCAAGTTGTAGTGTAAGGAGTGCTGTATTCTTTTGTTGGAGGACAATTTTAGTGCACACATCTCTTTTGATGGTCTCACAAATATTGTTGTCAAAAACTTCAAACCAAATCTCACAGCTCATGTCCAGCCAGCTGATGCTAGCATTATTCACTGTTTCAACTATGCCCATTTTGTTGACAGTGCCATTGATTGTTATGATTGTGATGTCTCTCCTGCAGAAATCTATAATCTTAATATTCTTGAGGCCTTACAGATACCAGACACTGCATAGAAGGAGCTGGATACTACTACTATTCAGAACTGCTGGAAGAAGACTGGTATACTACCTGACAAACTTCTCTAGTCAAGTGGCCCTGCTTCTACTTCATCTGTTCCAATGTTCTTTCTTCTTATTATCATGGATACTGACAATGCAGCAGATGTCAAGATTCAAGAAGCCTTACTGCATCTGAAGGAACATGGAGTTCTTTAGCCCAAGAATCAGATGGATCTCAATAAATTACTCAACTCTGTAAATGAGAACAAAATGTACATGGATGAAACTGAAGAGGAAATTGAAGCAGATATTTTCTTAGCTGTGGTTGAATGTTGCAAGGTTAAAGAGAACAAAGATGAGAAGGCAAGTGATTGATAAGAAGCTATCACACTAAGAAGCACTCAATGCAGCCTCAACTATCCTCAACTATCCTCAAATATGTCTCTCCAATATGAATCAGCCATACACATGTTAGCTAAAAGGCATCCTTGCACTAGCTTTGAGTGCTAAACACACTTTGAGGAGTTCCAGACTCTCCACTCTACTATTTTCAATGAGTATTTCACAAAAAAACATATATAAAATGTATTTAGTCTGTTTACAACTGAAATATAGCTCTAAAATACTAAATACTTCCATATTCAATAGCCCTTTATAACTGATACATTATGGCTTCTATAAAGGGGCCATCAGTTATAAAATGTTTGACTGTAACAAGTAGTGGAAATTAGGTCACATGACTAGTTTTCTGCCCCAGCAGTAGCTGATTAATATGGTTACATGATCAATGTTTTTTTTTAAGATTTAGATCCTCCCTTTTGGGCTTTATTTCAAGGTCAGAATACATGGGAATTATATGTCATCAACCCTACAGCATACTTGGAAGCGACTAATGATGGATACTCTGACTAGTTCTCTGGCTGATCTGTTTTCACTATAATGCTGGTTATACTCCATGGCCACTTTACCATGGTTTGACTTTATTGGAGTTCATACTACTTCATCACTAATGCCCCAAGTTATCTGCCATTAATGTTCCTTTCCACCGTACTGCTATTCAGCACTGCATTCAGCTTCACTTTTCTATTGTTTCTAAGTGGCTGGCTATTCCTTCCGACCCCTCTCCACATCCAGACCACCCCTCTTTTGAGTTTCCAGCATGCCGACTAGTTTGTGAACCAGAGATCACCTGACTTGGTGCTGTGCTAGGTGGCTCCCCTATTGTTACTTGCCAATTCTAGCCATGGTACTTATAGGTAGGCCCATCCCTACTGTTCCAATTGGTTTACAACTTTTTGCCTCCCTCTAGCATCTATCAGCACATCAGACCCCCTGGAAGCCACTCTGCCCAGCCCAACACCTTTGATCTACAGCTCTAAATCTCCCAGTCAATCCATGTAACAACCAGTTTCATTTTCTTAACTGGCCAGAATGTGATAGTGACAGTGCTTCATTATGTCCTGATATTGTGATTCCATCACAATAGTGTTCCCTATGGATAGCCTGACCTACAAAGCCTCCCAATGTGATTGGGCCAGTGGTGGCTTCCCAGTGGCATTGAAGAACCTGGACAGTGTTTAAAGTATTTTCTGCCCAAGCAAGGTTCAAACCAAAGCCCTTCCCCCTTGCAGGAGCATGTGCCCCCACTAAGAACTACAATAGCGCCAGCTAAGCCACCGTGGCCCACATGATCAATGTGCTACACCTAGCCACATTATTTGAACACCAATGACATTGTTGTGCTCTTGATAAATCAACAAAATCCCATCAAAAAGGCTGACTTTGAATAGCAATTAATATTAAAATTGAAAATATAGAAGAGACAGTGATGCAATGGTTTATGCAATAGATCCAGGGCTAAAAACATATGTAGGTATCAAATATTTGCAACTAAGATGAGGTCTGTTTTTGATTGGAGAACACAAATGCTCAAGGCTATTGAAATGCTTCAGACCTTGCTATGTTTCCTCCAGTAGCAATAGACTTTACAAAACTTTCACAAAACTGTTGAATGAACAGTAATATATATATAGACAAACTTGCACTACACAAATCAAAATTTGACTGCATCAAAACACATAATAACTTGTGGCAGCATAAAACTATACCTCCTTGTTGTCTGCTTCATATTTGGATGCCATGCTGGTAGTGTTTTGAAGTCGACTGATCTGGTCTTTTGACCAAAATTTCAAAATTTCAAAGACTACAACTGCAACTGGTCTAGAAATAAATATTCCAAATAAGCAAAGACTAAACTAGAACTACATGCAACTGGCAACTGGTTGCAATGGACTAGTCTGCAGCCAGTTCTGGTTTTGCATAGGACTAGTTGCAACCAGTCTTGAATAATTGAAGCTAAATAAGTGCAATTTAAAAAAAGGTCAGTTCTGAACTGAGGAAGACCTTGCTAGCTAACAAGTAGTGAAAATAAACTCACATGATCTGTTTGCTCCAGCAGTGGCTGACTAATAAGGTCACATGATCAATGTCACTCTTAGATATGGTCATGTTATTTGAACAGAATGATGCTGTTGTATCATTGATAGACTTGCTAGTTTTTATATGCAAACATACAAAGATTATAACATGATAGAAAATAAATTCACAGGATTGTGTCAGGTTATGGATAGATAACCATTGAGTATGTGCATGAGGTGAAGTTAATATTACAGCTCCATCCCATCTTCAACATAGTCAAGCTCCTGCCAGCCCCGGATGACTCTATACCAGGACAACAAGCTCCGCCACTGCCACTCCCAGTCCTGGCACCAGACGGCCCAAAGTATGAGGTGGAGAAGATTTTGGACAGCCACCTTTTCCATTACAAACTACAGTACAAGGTGAAATGGAAGAGCTATGGCATTGAAGACATCTCCTGGGAACCAGCTGATGGTATTTACGCACTCACTCTAGTCAGGAAATATCATTGCACACATCCCGATGCACCCTGTGCCATTCAAGGTATTTACTCCATCTCATCAACTGATCAAGCAGTTCAAGACCTGTTTTACCCTGCATGTTGAGGTGCCGCACTCTAGAAGGGGGGTGATGTCAGGGAACGCTTCTTTTCACTTATATTTCTTGCTTCAGATCACTCTTTCTTGAATTACTCAGTCCAGTGCCAGACCCCCTCAAACATCAAGTTGGGCTCATCAAGTTGGGCTGGATTTCAAATGAGGGGAAATTCCTGCCATTTAGCCATCATTTTTCCCCTCTTTTCAGACTCAGCTGCACATGTGATCTAGACATGTGATCTCAGCAGGTGATCTAGACATGTGACCTGGACATGTGACCCCAATATGTGACCCCAACATGTGACTTAGGTATTATGTGACTTATCTTTATTTTCTTCAACATCTGGTAGGGTGGATCTTTAGACTTGTTTTCTTTGGATTTCCCTCTGCCAGGTGCGTAATTATTAATACTATTTACCTATACATATATTAATATACTTTGGATTCCCCTCTGCCAGTTGTGTGATTAGCCACAACCTTCAGAGGTTGCTCTTACAAAATCAGAAAGTCATTGGTCTTGCTATTTTTTTTTATGATAAAAACAATAAGGTAAACTATGCTTTTTAGTTTCAAATGAAGTATATTGCTATTGTAAGAGCAACCTCTGGAAGCTGTGGCTCAGTCACACAACTGGCAGAGGGAGATCCACTGCAACTGGTCTAGAAATATTCCAAATGAGCAAAGACTAGACTAGAACCACATGCAACTGGCAATCAGTTGCAACTAGTTTTGTATAGAACAGATCTAAAAAGGATGGGCTTTAATATTATGCTGAAGCAGCAATATAATTTTATTCAAATAAAAAAAATATAAAAAACATATAAAATATAAAATGATGCTAGCTGAGCAATTAGTGAACCTTGGTGTATCATGTAAAACATCATGCTAAAGCAGCAATATAATATGATTTTAATACACAAAAAAAATATGTAAAAAGAAATTATCAGATATATAAAAACCATTAAAGAAGTAAACAGACAAAAAAACATATAAAAAAGTAAACAGATAAAAAAAAAATATAAAGAAGTAAAGAAATAAAAAAACATATAAAAAAGTGAACAGTCAAAAAAAAAAAATAAAAAGTAAACAAATAAAAACCAACAAAAAAGTAAAAAAGATAAAAAAGCATACAAAAAAGTAGAAAGAAAAAAAACATGTAAAAAAGTAAAAAGGCAAAAAACATATAAGAAAGTAAAAAGACAAAAAACATATAAAAAAGTAAGTAAATAGACAAAAACCATATAAGAAAATAGAGTCAAGAAAAACATACAAAAAACATATAAACACTCTTATAATAAATAAAAAGAACTTGATGATTCCTTTACAGTTTTCATCAAATAGTGTTACATTGATTATAATGTTGTTGTCCATGTTGGAAATAAATAAGCATATACAGGTCATGCACAAAAGATTATATATTCCTTTAGTGTGATTGATATTTGCAAGCTCCTGTTGGATTTGATAGGCATTGTCAGGCAGTGCTATGATGTTACAAAATATTAGTACAAATAAGTCAATTTTAGAGTCCAGATATGCATAAATAAATAACAACCTGCTAGCAATTTTGGTTGTAAATATAATAAGGAGCCTTGCACAATTCATGAGAACATGCTGCTGCAACTGTGATTGATTCCAACTGTTAAAGGACCAGTCCTCAACTGTGTCCAACTCTATTCTGAGCTTAGTCCAAGGATGCATCCACTCTTAGCCCATTTACATGACCGCTCAGCCCATCCTTTCCCCTTTCATCTTTTAGTAGTCAGCCTTGATGAGTCATATGCATAGGCCTTACTCAGTATTGATTATTGTTAGTTATACTCCATTACATACCAGAGCCCAATTAATTAAATAGTATTAGTGACCACACAGCCACCAATATAGTATAAATAGGCAGCCTGTAGATAGAATATCTCCAGGCTGAACAATAGCAGTATTCTCCTGGCCTATTCACTGAGTCAACTGTAAGCTCTCTAGTAACATCCAACTCTCTGCCCACTATGCTTGCTCCTTGCCTGACTTTTGCCTGCCTGACTCTTGCCTGCCTGACTCTTGCTTGTTGCTTGCATTACCAGCTCTGTGGAAGGAGTTTCACAGATGTTTAGCCTTGCCCTTACACCAACAAAGACTGAATAATGCTTGAGACTATTGAATTAGAACATGATGGATAGACAATGTTGTAAGGGCAACCTCTGGAGGTTGTGGCTAATCACACAATTGGCAGAGGGGAATCCAAAGTATATTAATATATATATAGGTAAATAAATATTGATAGTTGCGCACCTAGCAGAGAGGAATCCAAAGAGAACAAGTCTAAAGATCCACTCTGCCAGGCATTGAAGAAAATAAAGATAAGTCACATAATACCTAAGTCACATGTTGGGGTCACATGTTGGAGTCACATGTCTGGGTCACATGTCCAAATCACCTGCTGAGATCATATATCTAAATCACATGTGCAGCTGAGTCTGAAAAGAGGGGGAAAATGATGGCTAGATGGCAGGAATTTCCCCTCATTTGAAACTTAGCCCAACTTGATGAGCCCAACTTGATGTTTGAGGGAGTCTGGCACTGGACTGAGTAATTCAAGGAAAAGTGATCTGAGGCAAGAAATATAAGTGAAAAGGAGCGTCCCCTGACAAATGTGGACTGGCTATTGACTATGGAGCAGATGATTTCCAGTAAGCTTTCTGGAATTTCCTTCCCTTAATAGTAACAAATATCATTAGAATGAGGGATTATAATTAAATAAAAGGAGGACTATACACAGTAAGCAATTCAATTGCTGCACTATTTTGCAACTATATGCACCAGCAAAATTTTCAAATGTTAGTTATCAATTTTGAGTACAAAGTAGATCAAATATTGTATATTCAAAATGTTATGATTAGGATAGCTACCTCTGCTAAGTTACAGCTACATAGTCAGTAAACAACAAATGAAAAGGAATTTTGCTAGACCAGTATTTCAAAGAGATCACATAAAGTGCAAGGAGAACAACAATGTAGCAGATAGTAAACAATGAATGAAAAGGAATTTTGCCAGACTAGTGATTTGAAGTAATTACATAAATAGAGGGGAAGATGATGAAATTGATGTAAAGGACACTCAACAAAAAGTGCAAGTCAAACAATAAATAAACAAGTATCAGTGTCATATCAATGTGGAAATTTATGCTTCAGTAGAAGCCATCAAGTACATTCACAAGTACATTTACAAAGGCCATGACAGAACTACTTTGGAGATCAAAGGGATGAAATCAAGGAACACTTGGATGCTAGATATGTGTCTGCACCTGAAGCTTGCTGGCACATCTTTGAATTCAATATGCATGCAGAATCTCCTTCAGTCTATCGTTTGCCTGTACACTTGGAAAACCAACATGAAGTCTTTTTCCAGGACAATGAACCTTTGGAGGTTGTGGCTGCTAGGCCTAATCTGAGCAAAACTCCCCTCACTGCTTGGTTTGAAGCCAATATCACCTTTTCTAACAACAACACCACTTACCAGAATTTTCCAACAAAGTTTGTTTATGAAGCATCTAAAAGGACTTGGAAGGAGAGACAGAGAGGAACAGCTATTGGAAGAATGTACTTTGCTTCACCTGGGCAGGGAGAAAGGTTCTATCTTAGAATGCTCTTGACAGTTGTAACCAATGCAACATCATGGGCTCATCTCAGGACTGTCAACAATCATATCTATCCAACTTA
>JAGGAP010000438.1:0-24925 GCA_017657235.1 Termitomyces sp. T73sscA
TAAGTTGAGTTTTGGAGTGAGAAAGAAGAAAAGAAGACATTAACCCCCGGTCAGTGGGTCAAAGAATTGATAGGCAATGGAAATAAAAATTGACCTATCGTGACAAAGGTGACTCGACAACTTCCATGCACTGCAGACCCATGACCACTTATTGGCTTCCACTGCCAGGCCTTTGCCCCATTTCATACTCTCCACGCCGTCATCGAATATGGTCACGACAGCTCTGAGCGACACGTACCTGTTGATGGCAGCCCGAGAACTTGGCCGAGCCCTCAGTCCTCAATCTATATCTTTCCTTGTTTTCAGGTGGATCCTGAAAGTAAGGGAGACTACCGACAATATAAATGGTCGCTGCGGCTCATAAAACATAAGGCGCAAGGCATTCCCGACGGCGCACATAAGAAGTCGATCATATGCGGCGGGCGGGTGGGGACGTCGTTTCCATATCTTCAGTATATTTCGAGCCTACGTCTGAAATCACTGGAGTTGGCCATATGCACAATATTTGGCATCAACAGTCTCATGTCAAACTGTCTAAGGATATTGAACAGTGCGGCGCATTGGAAAGCGATTTCAATGCGCGTAGGTCGTATGAACAACGGAATGTCCACCTTCTGTTCACAAGGCTTAATCGACGGGCTGACGCTCTCAACCGTGTCGAATTAGAGGCTCGAGGCGTGCTTCTGGCATCGGGACGTCAACCTCAATCCTAGGAGACGTGCATCAGCTAGAGACAACACGCTTCTATCAGGGTTACCAATAACGAGATGCTCAATATCGACAGCGGTGGTGTCTCGAAGCCACGTCCTCATCCACCTACACCGTCTACATTGGGAATTGATACTCCCGAGCAGGAGTTCAAAACGCCATTATACAAATCTTGACCTCGCGTGTTGCAGCCTTCTACTAAAGAAATGTTACCTTCCTGTCTAGCTGGGGACTTGGACCTTGAAGAAAAAACGTGCCCTAGGGAGTATACCAGTCGCTGACAACATATCTCTGTAGTCGCTCAAGAACAGTGCGACGGACGGAGAATCGAAAACGTTGGTGTGTTCAAATCGAAGGCATGCCAACTCTCCATTCACGATGTCGAACTAAAAGAAATCTCACTCTCATCCTTTCAAACTACAAGATTCGGAAATTGCTAACAGCTGACGAAATTATTTGAGTGATTCGATCTATTTGCTGTGTCAGTTCATCCACTTACAACTTTGAGAACAATGCCATCGACTCTGCCTTGCTGGTTGTCTGATTCGACGCGGCAAACACAAAACTTGGCATACGGAGATATACACATGACGACTCTTCTGAGAGTTGTTCGAGGGTGTCCAAGAACGAATATAGTGGATGAACTCGGCGTATGAGTGACATGGCGATGACTCGAATCGAAGGATTGATACTTCTCTGCGTTCAGCTAGGAGCTGGGGTCACGTTTTCTGTATGACGACAAAACCTGGCCCTAGAGCACGGTCGAAACACACGTTTATCCCACAGCAGCTGCTTAGTTTGGTCATAGGAGGTTAGTGCGGAAGATGGAAAACAAGAATGCTGGTGTGTGTTCATAGCATGTCGTTGACCCGCTCATGATTTCTGACCTATCTCTTCCTGTTGGTTCTGTATAAGAGCAATGCTCAGTCCTGAGAAAGATGCATCAGTTAACAACAAAAAGCTTCTGTCAAAAACTGTAGAGGGTTACCGACACCAATCCTTCTGATATGTCGACAGATCCTCTCCTCTCCTTGATTAGCAAGCACCAAGAGGATGCTTGAGAGAATGGGAGAATGAGAACGTTGGCGTATGCGATGGTAGGTCCACTGATCATTTTTGACGAGTCTGATCCTAAACCCAGACGAGCCTGAACCCCGTCACATCAAGTAATAAGAGAATAGTCACGCATTTGTCGAAAGAAATGAACTTTTGCTCTAAGTATCTGAGGATGTCCAAGAGTAATGGGGCAGATGACGAACAGTAATTCGTGACTCAGGCGGTCTCATAGTTTGTGCACTGTTCATCGACGGCTTCAACTGGAGAATTGCTGATTTCAGTTGATGCCTATCAGAAACCGTTACCGTTCTTTTCGATGAGAGGTTGTAACCAGAAACTCCACAGATCACTCCCAGCGATACACTCATTGATCTGGGGGTCAATACAGCCGACGACGAAGGCGTCGAACAATGCTTGTGGCTCTGCGCAGTAATGCGATTCCAAAGCTTTGAACCTTGTTACCACCAATTAGTGGCATAATCAACGGGCCAACGAACTTCCCAATCACCTTCAACATGCAAACGTGAGAGAACAAAACATGTCAGGGCAGGTCCACTATCCAGTGACCTTCTCGAACTTAATAAATAACGTTCTATTCAGTTAGGCAGTTGAGACTTGATTCTGCGCGACAAAAGGCCTTGGCTCACCCGGAGAGGTGAAGCACGCAGTAGCTGGTGACAAATGACCCCTGTTGAACAATTCGAGGATTCCCAGGAACAACGCGATGCATAGGAAACGGGGATTCTGTAAAGGATTGCACGCCCGCTCTCTATTTGCGAGTCGAAGGAAGAATTCACGTTCTTCGCGTTTCTTTTGCGTAAAAACTCGCCACCTTTTGTTTTACGATGAATTGTTTCGAACAATATGCTCATCGTTCTTGAAGCATCATCCGACCGGAACTTGGAACCTTTGTTGTGAACATTTGTGAACATTAAGTTGCCAAAATCCAGTTCTCAGGCAAGTATGCAACGATTTCAGGGCTGTTATAGCTGGATTGGCGGGCTAAGCAACGGGTCAGATAGCCTTTCAAGCACCCGTAAACACAGAGCGAAGTGTAGTACATTGCTTTACTTGCACGCGGAATCAACTGGCTAACGCCTATGATTTTGGAGCAGTATCTCGGATTGCATCAAGCTCATAAACGTGATCCCCGATAATTCCGTGGCGAATATCAAACAAGCCTTAGGTGTAGCGTGATGCGACTTGTGCTGCCGACTGGGCACCCATAAATGTGTTACGCAAGCGACAGCGTAGCTCGAAGGTTATCACATCGGCTTCTCTCTGCTCCTCTGTACCGAGATTGAACCCCCTTGTGACATGAGTCCAAAACTTCTGGGAGGTGTTGGAGCAGGGTTTATGATCCCATGGAGACGCCGCTCGTTCCTTCCAGTGAGTGCGGTGTGCCTTTGCGTGGACAATCGAACAAAATAAAATGGCCAATGTAGGGGCCTGTTGAGACAGAAACCAATTTGAATCTGTGAACAAGTCGACTCGAGCCCAGAGTTTGTTAATGGTTTTTTCAAACTTTGGTCCCAACTTGAAGTTCCTAATATCATCTATCTGTCTCACAGTACAATTCGGTCACTCCGCCAATCAGCACCCATTCCAACCTTGACCCAGTTTGGGTCAGTGTATTCGCCTTGTTCGCCCGACATGTAATCGTGATGGCATCGTTACCTGGAGGCTCTCGGTTTGGCTCCCTCTACACACCAAGCGAATACAGATTGACTAGTCTCGGCGGCCCACGAGTTGCGAAGAGCTGATGGCGCACCAATCGTCCTCCTGCGATGATTCTACTACCTTCACAATATTGTGTTCGGTTACTTACAAAATTGCCGCGTTGGGATCCTCGTTTTCTAGCCTGAGGATACATATAGATGTTGTCCACTAATTCATCAGAACATTTGGTCTCACGACGGCGGCCATCACAAAAGGGGCTCGTTTCTGTCCCAATTGTCAACATCTTATTTTGAGTCCAGTGGATCAAAGTACTTTTTGGCTCGAGACGTTCATCCATTGTACGTCACAGAGCTCCACTATTTTTTTTTTGATTCGAAGCAGTCACTTTGTCCCCATCGCCCTGTCCATACGGACGCGTTTGTGTTCAAACCCCTTGAATCCTAGTAGTACTTACTGGCAAGTTACTGCGGCGCCATCATTTAGGTATTCTTTTCGGTTTTTCTCTGTCCTAAACCGGTCTTGCATATACTATGTGTAGCTTTGAGTTCGCACATTTGAATCGACTTCTACCAATCACCATCTAGAGTCGTGAAAACTCGTCATTTGTGAGGTGTTCGCCACATACAAGGATCAGTGACGCATTAGTGATGGGTTAGTGATCTGCGCTGACCATTTTGGTCTCACAAAGTTGAAAATATGCAATGTTGACGTCTATCAGGTCGCAAAAACAGCCACTGCATCGCGACACCTTCGAAACCAGTCTATTTTCTATCCTTTCCTCTGAACGCCCACCATGTTCTACCAGAACACGCTTTTCTTTTATTGCGCGTTCACCAATGGTTCCTTTGCTGGAGCTCCAGTCTATCTGTTCCGGCCAGATCTCTTAAAGTACAAATTACGACTGCGAAAATTCGACAACGCTCGCCCCTTATCGACCATCCCAGTAACGGCGTTAAATTGTGAAAGCATTACTCGATCCTTTGCCCAGACGGCTCTGTCAGAGGCATCAGGATCAGCTCAGGACAAGCCAATCGTCCCACTGAAGGAAGAAGCGCCGTCCTTTTAATGGGGACCGTTTATGTTTATCAAGGCTTGGGATGGCTGGTCCTCATACCCCCATTATGGCGTCGATACCTAACTTGGCAACCAGCGCACCGGAATCTATCTTACAAACAGACGAGAAAAGACATGTCGGATGCACTCACGAGACAGTGCTCGATGGCTCACAAGCTAATGTCAATTCAATCGGTAGAGAGCCAAAAAGTCCATCCATATCTAGACCTTGGAATGTCAGACTGCTGGTTCGCATGTTATGGAGCATGCCAATTTGTTTCGCGTCGAGATGCTATCACACTGTTGGTTATTGACCTTTACAAAGTTATATCCCTGGCGGGTATCCGATATTTGAGTTATTATAATGGCACTACTTAGTACGCGGAACACTGGCGTCTTGTGAAATATTGCTCCGAGGATGTACTCATACACTGCAATATCCATAGCATCATGCAAGGTTTTCGTTCCAAATCTTCGTAAGTCATTGCAATCCAGAAAAAGTCTACCTACTCTCCAAACTTGTCAACACAGATGATATGCAGTAAGTTTTCCGAGGCTGCCTTGCACTTTCCGAAACGAACTCAAGTCCAACACCTCATTGCGCTACTTAAATCGGTCCGCCGTCAGTTTCGGATTCCCCGCCGTTGCAGGAGCAGCAGGCGAAAGGCGAAGTTCCTTCTCCCCTAGATCCTCGGCCTCCATCAATGCCTTTACGTTCAGAGCTCCTGGCACCGCCGGAAGCTCGTAGACCTCATGAAGTTTGTTGGTGTAGGCATCTTGATCGGGTTCGGGTTTGGGGCAATGCAATTGTGAACGTTTTCGCGGCGGAGAACTGTCCTTGTTCTCATTTTTGTCCTTCATCTCAACATCACCTCCACTCCCGTCGCCGACTGTACCAGGATTTGAGGAATTCACACTTGCAGGCAGCAGAGGTGTCAATGCCGTTGGTGAAGGCAAAGGTGGGTAAGAGATGCGTGAGGAGGGAACGGAATGTTACGGTTTCTTTGGTGTTGCCGTGATCTACAACGGCTGAGACGTCTCCTTGGAGGAATTTGGAGCTTCCATTGGGTCCGCGTCCTCGCACATCTCGCGGAATCTGTAGGCGAGCAATTAATTGTTGAGTGACGAGGATGGAACGGTAATCAATTCAAGCACCAGCTGATACGTGGCACGGCGAATAATTTCCTCTGCCAGCCCTGGGGCGAGATAATTTTAAGTGTTGAAGCACGATCTGAAAAGATAGCGCACCGAACCAATGTCATCTGCCACAGAACGTCTATCCTCTCCTCCTTATGCCCTTTCTCTCCAGCATGTTTTGTCTGTTGTATCTTTGACACCCACATTTCCGCCATGAAGAAAGACCGTCCTTGTCAAAGAGTCGTAAACAACCTGGTGAGCATGACGAGGATACTACATTGGTCAGTGCTGGCGCTGAGATTCGGACTTCGTCGGGTCCGCAGGTGGATCGGTCACATGATACAATCAGAAAAGTTAACTTTTAAGCATCACCAATTGAGTTACATACTAAGTTACTGCAAGTACCGGCGTAGGAATGGAGTCAATAATGCTCAAACCTACTTACGAAACGTGAAAAAATTCCGCGTTGGCAAATTACTATCGTCGAGCTTTTATTGTAGTATACTGCAACCATACTAGCGCCACCACCTCAGTAGTCAGAACTTGAGTGTCTTTATGAGAAAAAAAATTAGTCTTCGTACTCCTACTTTGTGTCAGAACTTCCTCATAGCTGTGAGGTAGGGTAGAATTACATGTTTGGGCCCTTGGCTGAAAGAAACGTAACAGAGTGGCAGCGACATTGCTTCCCGCTACATCTCCAGACAACACAGTGACCATGGTCTGAGTCCTCCATTCCCATGGTAATGTACTCTCGCGACCACCCCTTCAATATGGAGGGTGGCCAGCAGACGGAGTACAACACGGGGTTGGACGAACCCCGACCAAGGATGCTAGTGAAGATCATAGATATTGTAAGCGGTAGACAGGTCAACGTGCCGTCATTATACTACATACAGACGCGAGACAGAAGCAGGGGTGAGGTGATGGTATACAGTGTAACGCAGGAGATGCTTTTATGCCTTTGCGTTGAGTAACATCGGTCACGATTTCAGTCTCCACAACGTTTTCTAGATTTATTTATTTCCTCTTTCCTTCGGGGTCCTCACCTCGACCGCATGTCAAGGACTTCTATTTTTCCTGAGCGTGTACCACATTTCTCTTGAACCCCCCCCAAAGTGACATTTTCCTCTTTCGTCTATCTTTTCTATCTTGGATTTGAAATCTCCTCGTCATCAATCCCTGTCATTTCAGTGATAAGCAATCGCTACCTACCATATTTGATTTCTAACCTTCGCATAATTCATGTGAGTCTTAGCACCACAAATCTGGACTCTGGACAACCATGGGAAATCATCCGAACGGCGGCAGGCTTGCTTTTTTTTGACAGCTGCCAGTGGGATAGAACTTGGCTTTATCGATTTTTGTTTCAGTGTGCCTTTCATTTGTCGGATGGTTCGGCAGTCCGACTATATCACATTTACATCAAGACATTTGGCATTCGAAATGTTACTTGATTTACTTGATAATCAACAGACTTATCCTCTTTTGACAAAAGCAACGTCAGATGAACTGGACTGAACGGTGTTCCTGAACTCACTGTAACAGTGACGTACGGTAGGAAACCGGGGAAAATATGAACTTCGCGTGCGCCACTAAGCAGAGACTGTATGTATGTGCTTAGGTAGAAGGAAGCCCTCCAGGAATAGTGGGTGATTCTGTGGCATTTATAACTCAACATCCAAACGAGCCAGAGACGTTTTCACGTACTCTTGTGTCATTTCTTACGAGCTTGACTGATATGAACAGCAATGACGGATGAAAGCTCAAAGCTCAATGGAAGACACATTCAGACTCCTGGGTTCGTGTGTTGAAATGGTTTTACTGACACTTTACATAATGATTGATAATCTTCGTTTCTATGTTTGGTAGGATAGTACATATAAGCTTTCGGGACGCAGAAATAAAATCTTAGCGAGCGATTCCCAATCCACGTCAGGCATACATGGAATCCGGATTTAACCATGGGAAATCCTGAGAGAATATAAGGATCCTGCCGTTTCCACCTGCGAGCAGCGGCAGGGCATAGTGCCGAAGATCGCATCCTTCGATGTCATCGAAGAGCAGCTGATGTCTGTGAAGGGTGTTCGGGTTTATAAGATAGGCGTACGTTTTGGATTGTACAAGGCTGTTCACAATGTTATCCCGGGCGCAGAGCCTCATCACCGTGGGTAAGCTACTTGGGGAAGGGCAACTCGCCTTCAACGGAAGCCTAAAGCTGATATCGTTCGTACTAATCAACCGATTTATGACTCCGTGCAGCATGTTCAGGAACAGATGATAAAAAACCGCATTGAGGGATATTTTCTTGTCACTAGACTCCGGGAGACAACGCAGACGCCTTGCAGAACAAGTTGAGTTTGAAAGTGAGAAAGAAGAAAAGAAGACAGTAACCCCCGGTCAGCGGGTCAAAGAATCGATAGGTAACGAAAACAAGAATTGACCTATCGTGACACCAAGGTGACTCAACAACTTCCATGCAGACCCATGACTACTTATTGACATCCACTGCCGGGCCTTTGCCCCTTTTCGTCCTCTCCACGCCGTCATTGAATATGATCACGACAACTCTTGATGGCAGCCCAAAGACTTGGCTGAGCCCTCGGTCCTCAATCAATCAGTTTTCGGGATCTTTGCTTTTTTTCAGGCTGGTCCTGGAAGTAAGGGAGGCTACCGACAATATAGATGGTCTCTGCAGCAGGTAAAACATAAGATGCGAAGAATCCCAGACGGCGCACATAAAAAAGTCGATTTTTTGCGGCGGGTGGGACATCGTTTTGATTTCGAGCCTACATCTGAGAACGCTGGATGCTGAGACCATATGCACAACATCTGGCATCGATAGTCTCATGCTGAAGATATTCGAACAGTGCGGCGCATGAGATTCAGTGTGCGTCGGTCGTATGAACAACGACATGTCCACCTTTCATTTACAAGGTCAGATCGATGATGACGCTATTGACCGTGTCAAATTAGAGGATTGAGACGTGTTTCTGGCATCGGGGTGTCCACAGCACCTCAAACCTAGGTGACACATGCTTCTATCAGGGTCACCAACAAGGAGACGCTAGACATCGACAACAGTGGTGTGCGGAAGCCACGTCCATAACCACCTACAACGTCAACATCGAGTAACTGCTCAAAATGAATGATCACGTTACCTATTTCTCACGCTCTTGCTTATGTGAACACTTTTTTCCCTCCTCACTCGGGTGCAGGAACAATGTTCTTTTGCAAAACAATGCAAAAATACAGTAAAGTTAATCCGATTGATTCCAAGATTCTATTTCAATATTTTTGCTCCTATAGTTCAATATTTTGTTAAAACTGTGCAAAAAATATTGTAAACAACTTATCAGTGGCAGTCACAAATGAGTAACTCTTTGACAGTGCTACTTTCCACAGACTGTGACTGCTACTAACAAGTGGTTACAATATTTTCCCCATGGTTTTGACAAAAATATTCAAATAAAATCTTGAAATAAATTGGATTATTCTCAATGTGTTTTTACATTGTTTCACAAAAGAACATTGTCCCTTGCATCCTATATTGAGCAGAAGCTGAGTTTGCATGCTGCATTGTTTGACAGTGGAGCTGACTTGCCTTAGGGTGCAATACATCTGGGCTATGCTATAACTTCTACAACATGAGACAGATAAAGGGTGCAAAGGAGAAAGACAAGGAATTGGTGGAGTCATTTGCAGATGGTGCATACATTGCAAAAGAGGGGAATGACATGGACAAGGCAGCAAGGAAGGTAGAGGAAATAATGCAGAGGGATGATGGAGCAAGCAAGTGAGCGAAGGACCACCACTCAATATATGAGATGGAAAAATTTGTGAAAAGGTTCACCAAAAAGTAGAAGAGAGACAGGAGGAGGGGAAGGAGGACCAAGCCAGCAACAAGACTAACAATTACTATCAATGGAATATGGAAGCCTTGTACAAGTTCTTAGGAGTGATTCTCAACTAGGAACTTTGATTCAAGAAGCATGCAACCTATGCACATAGAAAGGGAATAGCAGCAGCAGTTCAAATGAAGCAATTGGCAAAGGCAAATGGAGGCATAAGCAATGAGCCTCCTGCAGGTTTCTGGGAAAAAAAGCTACAGCCTTAGAATAGTTCTTACTTTGGAGGACTTGGTAATATTTTTGATCCTTCCTTATCAACTTCTGCCAGCCAGCAATATGCTAACTAACAGACCACCAACAAGTCACATGAATGAGTCACATGCTCCTGCCCTTGCCACACCTCTCCCATCTTGTCGCTCAATGTCTCCAGGAGCCTGCAGACAAAGTCTATTTCTTACATGCCAAGGTCACATGATGCATTATGTGCTGAGTCACAATACTCCCACCTTTGCACCTGCCTCTCCTGCTAGAGGGTAGGCAGCCTCCCATGCTAACAGCTTCTACCATCTTTGATATGTCAAAACTGCCTTGCTAGCTCTTTCCAGATCTTGCTCCTGGGCTTGCCACTGGTACTGCTCATGCTTGCTGACATGTTGCTTTGTTGTGTCAGCAGGACAAAACTCCTTGCACTAATAGTGGTGGCTCCACCTGCTACCACCACTGCCTTCTATGCCTCCACAAACTCTTGTGCCCTCCTAACCCTCACAGTGTGCTCAAATGTATGCTTGATGACAGAGTCAGGAGCATTGCTACACTTGCATGTCTTGGTGCTATCAAGTGTGCAAGCATATTTGAGGGTGCTGCACTGGTAGCAGAGAGGAGCACCAGTGAAGTACTCACACCCCTCTAGATCATTATTTGACAAACATTTGTCACACTAAAAAATGAGTTAGCTAACAGTTGCCAAGGAATTACTGCCCCATACCAATCCTTGAAATCTTGCTGCACCTCCTGAGTAACAGACTTCTTTCTATGCATCAACCTCATTTCCACCCTCATCTCCATCCTTATATCAAGCACTGCCTCTTGGTGATAAATTGCCAAGAGGCCCTTCAGCTCCATGTCAGAGAATGTTGTTTGGGTTGGCACTTGTACCAAGTGGTCAGTTGCCTAAATATCTTCTAAGACATAAGAACCTACCACATAATGAGGGCTATCACCCTTGCAAGACTATTGGATATCTTAGTGGTGGCAACAGAACATGATAAAGACTTTACTTTCTTCTTTGAAACCATAGGCTTCACCAGGTAGTCTATTCATACTGTTGTTGCTGTGCAGACTCTTATAGCAATGGCTGGCAACTTTTTAGGAGTTGTTGGCACCAAGACCTCCTCCCTCTCCTCCTCTCCTCTACTGCTAGCCCCCTCTTCAGCATAAGTAGCATCCGCTCCTACTGGCACTCCTACTGCCAATTCCTTCAACATGCCACCTCATGCTACTAGCTCCTTCTACATCTGCCATCTCTCAGCATCTACCTGCTTCTCCTCTGCCAGCCTTGCTGCCTGCTTAGCCTCTAACTGTGCAATGTCTTGATTTACCAGCAGCATGAGGACTTTCTTTTGACTCCTTGGCAACAAAACAGACTATAGCTACAAAACAAAATATGAGAAAGAACATATATTTGGCAACTGGGGCTCACTATTATTGGCAACTCCCCAAACAGAATATCCTCCAACTTGTTTTCAAAAGTAAGGATGGCAGGAGGCACCTAGGACATAGTTAAAAGCTAAAAAACCAGGAAAAAAAAGCTAAGAACTTACAAAGGAACCAAAAGATGCTAAACCAGAGCATGCCAGCATTGTCCACATATCAAGTCTCACATCAACCCTGCACTTCTGACTCTTGCTCCCAGGCAACACCTTCTATGTACACTGCCAACTACTGCTCATACAACTGCATTACCCCCATTACTACTCCTTCTGCTGCCTCCATGCCAATGCCCTCAATATGCACCAGAAACATATTGGCCTTAGCAATGAATGCTGAAGCAACCAGCTGAGCATCAGCAGCACCAGATGGGGAAGTAGAGAGGTTCTGAGAAGACATGGATATATTGGGTTAGTGAAAGAAGGCACTTTGAAAAGGAAGAGGTAGATGGGTAGAAGTTTTCAATGGTGTGCCAACATCTTTATACTCCTAGCATTGGTGCACAGACCATGAAAGCACAGCCATGTGATGTTTAGTGATTGGTTTGGCTGAGGACAGTCAAAATTTCAGTTGGGGAGGATGGTGAGCCTCCTGCAGGTTCCTGGGCAAAAGGGCCACAGCCTTAGGATAGTTCTCACCTTGGAGGACTTGGTAATATTTTTGGTCCTCTCTTATTGACTTCTGCTAGCCAGCAACACACTAACTAACAGACCACTAATGAGTCACATGAATGAGTCACATGCCTCTACTCTTGCTGCACCTCTCCCACCTTGCCACTCAATGTCTCCAGGAGCCCATGAACAAAGTCTACTTCTTACTTGCCAAGGTCACATGATGCATCATGTGCTGAGTCACAATACTCCTACCTTTGCACCTGCCTCTCCTGCTAGAGGGCAGGCAGCCTCCCATGCTAACAGCTTCCACCATCTTTGATATGTCAAAACTGGCATTTGATGGAATAATAGAAGCCTTGATCAGATTGACAGCATGTATCATTTATGCCATACTTGCTGATCGACAGATAGTTTGGAAACATTATTTGTTTCAGTGTTTGCCAATGCTCTGCTTAGCCTTCTCTTAGTGACACTTTTCTGATGATATTTCTCTGTGACAGCCAGCTTGTTTGATTAATAGTTGGCAAAGGCTTGCCAACCCTTTCATTTTTAGACTTCTTTCATTTCTATAATTTTGGTATAATTCACACTTTTCTACCTACCCTTTCCTCATATATTGTCACCAAGTGTCACCTAGATGCTTAGCAACCTTTGAGAAGTTTGCTATCTTTATTTTATATAAATACTTTATATTTTGTCAGTATTAATACAGAAAAATCATACACAGTTCTGTCTACAACTATCTTCACCAGAGTTCAGATCTTTAAGCAACTTTACTCCTTTAAGTTGTCTTAGTGCCTCTTTCTCTTAGCACTCATCTCTTAGCACCTTCTCTCTTAGCTTCTATAGTGTTCATTTGGGCACATCTAGTCTTCCATCGCTGATGCCTTGGCACCTCACCTACAAACCTTTGCACCTAGCACCTATGGCTAGGATTTAGTAGCTTCATGTAGCTAAGCACCTTCCACCATTTTGCTATCTTACCTTAGCACCTCTTGCTGACCTCTCTTGACAACTGATGGCTCATAGCTTGTTTATACTCAACAGGCTTCAAATTTTATAGTGAGTTTCTGGAACCTGTCCAGGACTCTTGCAAACCTACTTACCCAAAAAGTTAAGTCACTGCCTACTCAAACAGCACTTAGCTTAATTTTGGGTTCATCAGCAGCAAGTTGGCAAGAAGGCTCTGTGAAGCAGTAGTAGCACCAAATATGCTGTATGTAGCAGATGTGTAGTATGCACTGAGCAAGGAAGAAAGGATGGAAAGACAAAGAGAACCAAGAGATTTGAAGAAAAATGGAGAGAGTGCAGAGGATGGAGACATTGCAGATTACAGAGGCTCTAAGAATGGCACTAAATGACTTGCTAGAAGCACATGCAGGACTGGAGCCAGTGGACTATAACAAATCTGTGTAAATGCAGCTGCCAGAATAGCTGCAATGCCAGAAACACACCCACTGTGCAAACTGGCAGAACAGGCAGCCAGGCTTGTAAAGTAATACAGAGCACCAATACACTACCTCATGAAAGCAGTGGGCAAAAATCCAGATCAAAAGATACCTGCTAGAATGGAAGTGCCTAGTTACAGTTGTAACAGGGGAATTAGAGAATAAAGTAAAAGAGAGAGAGCAGAATAACAAGGCAGACATGAGAGTATACCCAGATGAGTTAGAGCATGGAGAGAGGATAGGAGCAGTGGCAGTGCTATATATATAGGGGAGGTCAGAAGACTAAGGTAATGAAGAAATGTTTGGGGGATGATAAGAAACATATAGTATTCAAAGGCAAGTGCATGGAACAGGTGTTGAGTTTTGAGCTGTCAAGAAGAAAGGTTAAGAAAGGGAACAGGGGTAGAAGGAGGGTATGGACAGTCATGGTTGGGATGGACAATCAGGCAGGGATGAAGGTGCTGGAGGCACCAAGGAGGAGGATAGTAAGGTACATTGTGGATGAAGGATTGAAGAGAATCCAAAAGGTCAAAAAGATTGACTCAAGCTTGCACATTGAGGTGAACTAGATACCAGGATACATGAGCATACTAGGCAACAAACAAACAGACAGAGAGGCCAAGCAGGCAGCAGAAGGCAGAGACACAGAAATAAAGGATTTACCATTCCTGAAGAAGTCTTTCAAAGTGTCAAAAGTAGCAATCATGGCAACACACAAAAAGCAGTGAAGAAATGTGACTAGCAGGTTATCTTAGTTCTATCCAATGCATTTGTAATGCATTTAGTTACTGTTTAGTAACAGACATGCATCTGTGATGTGCATTTATAGATTACATAAGGACAACATCTTGTATTTATAATGTATCTAGTTTAATCCAATATTTTGGTCTGATTCAGCTACTGTGCAATACACTCAAGATTGTTCTATTTGTAGCCAATGGCTACATTTTTTTGAATCTTCTACTATTGGCTTTAGACTCTGGGCTCTCATTGCCAATTTAGACAACATTCATCAAACTTCTGGACTTCTTTTGGCCATATCAGCAAAAAATGTTCTTATAGCTGACTCAAGTGACCAGCTGCCTTCACTGTTCCTTAAATTAGTGAGATGCTTCCAGCATTGAGATACTAACCCCTGTCAAAATGGGATGACAAAGTCACTTGCAACATGAGCAAGAGCTTTGAAATGCCAGGCAGGCTATCGATTTCATGGATGAAATTGATTTTGAGTCCTGGTTCTAGACTAGAGGAGAAATTGTTTGCTTTGGAGTCATTGCTTCCAGTGATGAATATAGCATCTCTGCTATACTCAACTTTATCCAAGCACAGAACACCTTTAGCAAAAGCACTGGACAAGTGCATCCAAGATGCAAATACCACACAGAGTAGTGTGGTAGCGCATAGTATGCTATTTCAAACAGTACAGTCCAAACACAAGGCTAAGTTTAGTAGGAAAAAGCAGGATGCATTGGCTAAGCAGATGACTGGAGATCAGGGGGCAAGCCTGGCTACAGTGACCAGGCAGGGGCATTAGTCTGGATGAGAAGCACTGTTAGCACCTCAACTGCTGGAAAAGACAGGAGGTAGTAGCAAGGAGCCACAGGTGAGGCAGAAGAGTCTTGGGAGAGTTCTGGACCTTGAATCTAAACTAGATTCCTCTGATGAAGAGGAGGAGAAAAAGTCATTATCAACCTTGTCAGTCCAGCTTCAGCTGGTACTGGACCGTTTTCTAACAGGTATGAAAAAATCAACACAGAAGTATCTACAGCTTTATGTGGTAAAGCATTTACAATTACTGGCTGATAAAGGCCAGAATATACCTAGGGCTAATTCAACAGAATATATTGAACTTTTTGCTTGTATATTTGAGCTGGAGCTCAATGAGTACCTTAAGCATAAGGCAGTCTAGGGGACCACAACATCAACAGCCATGCTGGCTGAGTCTGTGGATTATGAACCATTATTGCATCAATAAGCACCAGACATCATAGATGCAATGGATAGTCTGAATGCACCTCAGTAGGCAAATGAGTCCCAGCAGGACTATAAAAAACAGAGAAATGCCGCACAGCAGCAAGCAAACACTAGTAGAATGCCTATGCAGGCATTATCAGAGGTAGAAACAGCAACATCCTATCCTGTGGGAGAGATAAGGCAGAGAATCTGCCTGAAGAGACATGTCACTATCAAGGAAGAGGCATGCAAGGATTGTGTGCTAGATGAGCCAGTTATACTGTGGCAGGTCATGGGATGTATTCATCTAGTGGACAACTGGAATAAGTGCATAAAGTATCAGCACATCCACAACCAGGACTTGCGAGATTGTAGAGAGTCATTAATTGATGACCAAGAGGTAGTGTTTGAAGAGCATGAAGGAGTCATGCCCATTGATGATATGAAGTGACAATTTGTCACAAGGACTGGAGAACCAGACAGAGATCCAGACAATGAAAGTGGTGACAATGACCACTACAGTAACTAGGAAATGGTCATTATAATGCCAACTGCAACTAGCAAGATCACTGAGATGAGCACAGAACTCCTGGTTATCAACCAGAAACACAGTCCCTTGGGCTCTGACTGATCTGCATCAAGAATGCAGAGTAGAAGAGCTCTCCTATCAACTACTCAAGGCATGGTCTATGGCCACACCTCATGATCCACATGCAAGCATGCCAGAAATGAATGAAGCAGTTAGGATCCATATGAATCATATGCATGACTGCTTCAATTGTCTAGTCAATGACTTTTTGGGAGTCAAGTTCAACTTTCCAGATGGGGTAAAACCTCATTAAGCTGAAGAAAAGCATATCTGAGCATATGCTGAAGGATATAAGTTCTCCCAGTTAGAAGACTAGGCTATAAATATCTGCTACCATTTAGCAGCATGCTGCTATAGTAGAGACAACATAAACCAGGAGCACATTTTTGTGCTCCATGAATTCATTGATGGGAAAACACAGAACTGGTTCTGCTGACATGTCCTGCATACAAATTGGGACAAGCATGACTGGACCTTCAAGAAGGTCCTTATTGGCTTGTATAACTGCTTTGTTAATGTAGCAATCATGCAAGAGGTTTGTGAAGCCTTTTGGACTGCAGTATATGATGCCAGAACTGGCATTCAGACCTTTTACAATGACCTGGTGGGACATGCTCAGAACATGGCTGTCTACTCAAACAAATTTACAATTCATGAGACATTCCTAAATAGAATACCTGCAGAAATGCATTGTATGCTTATATGCAACAATAACCTGTTACTCAAAGTCAATACTGTGACTGAGTTCCTAGCGTATACTATATGCTATGAGCAGTCTGCACAAACTGCAACCCATTATAATCAGCACAGCTCTTGCTGTATGATAGAAACCTGCTAACTTGTAAAGGTTGGAACCTTTCTGGTGAAGCATTCTGAAATGGAATAAAACTGCAATCCATGGTTTGTAGTGCGGCAGATGCTGCTTGCAGCTCCAAGGGCTGCTTTGGGACTGACTGGTGAAGCACCGTGACCAGAGCTACAAGCTGAGTGGAGGGTTGCCACAATGCTATAACTGCAGCCAAATGGGCCATTTTTTCAGAGAATGTAAGGTGCTAAGAGTGTGCAAGTTTGCACTGCCCATATGGCAGCAGCTAGAAGTGATGTCATGAGCAATATTGCAGAAGAAATAAAGGACCTTATGGAAGGTGAAGAGGCTCTGCAGAACCTCAAAGAGCAGTCAATACTGGACAATGCTGAGGAAGTTTAGGTGGATGGTGATGAGTACATCATAGTAGATGTATATGATAACAATTATCATGCTCATGATGATGAGGAAGAGCATATATTTGCTTTTATCAAACATCAAAGAGATAGATGCATCCATATGCAATGTGTGACATTGCAGAAGGCAGCTGATAAGCTGCAGAAACTAACATATACTCCTCAGGTGGAGTGTTTAGTCATGTATGCAAATATCAATGAATACCCAGCATAGACATTGTGGAACTCAGGAAGTACCACTACAAACATTACACTCCAGTTTGCTCATGTAGATGCAATATGCATTTATAACTGATGGAGCCATTGATGCTCCAGTTGGAAACTGTAGAAAGTTGCACTGTCATACAGTTTGGTGCAAAAGTACAGATCAAGACATTAGGACAGCCAACAAAGGAGTATGTTGATATAGCAAACTTCAATTGCTATGACATGATTATTAGTATGCTATTCATGCATAGAAACAACGTCACTCTCAACTTCATCAACAACAAGGTTGTTGTGAATGGAGTGCTCTTGCAAGTAGAAAGAGTAATTCTTGCAGACACTGATGGCCCTCTATAATGGCATAGGAGTACAGAAAAGTATTGCAAGGGTTGCAACTGACTAAAAAATAGCAGATTTGCAATAGTGAAAGAGGCTGAGGAAGAGCTGGCTCCAATGGCCAGCCTGCTGGCAGACTCACCAGCAATTCTGATGACCAAGCAAGAGTTTCAGGAAACTTTGGAAAAGGGCTGGATCAGCCAATTGCAGCTGGAAGAAAGGCAGTGAAGAAGCCTGACAAAGCTCATCCACTTAAGAAAACTCATGCTGAACAAATAGTACTGGAATTGTTAGAGTGTCAATCAACAAGCTCCAGAGTGAAGGTAGAGGACCTCATAACAGACGAGGTCAAGAGGAAGATGCATCAACAAAGTGCTGCATATGCAGCAGGAACAACGGCCAGTGCAAGATCTTTTTGGGATTGACAAGTGCCACTACCAGACATGCAATGAGCCTACAAATTGCGCATGCCACCAGAGTAGAACAAGGTTGTAGCCTTGATGGTGGTGCACAAGTGGGCTGGGTCATGTCGACTCACTGGAGAAGTGTATTGTCAACTGTTTGCTGACAAAATATCAGAACTCTTGAACATTATGTTTGATGGTACCTTGCTAAAAGCAAGAAGCATGCAGTGGTTGATGAGATCAATGGAGTCAAGGCCTCTTCTAAGACTGAGAACAGAGAATACTGGAGAGGCACACTTATGTGCGCTCCAAGAACAATTCAAACTCAAGACTCAACCACATCCAAAGCAGATTGAAACAGGGAAAGAAAAGGCTCAAGGCCTAATGGAGGAGGACATTTCACAATTGTGCCAGCAATAGCAGCAAGAATTTGCAGATATCATCAATAGAACAAAGGAGGAACTTCCTCCTCTATAGAGGGAAGTGAACCATGAGATTAATCTCATAGATGATATCAAGCAGTACAAGTACCACTTGCCTTGCTGTTCATGAGCACTTTAGGATCAGCTTTGTAAAAAGACAAATTGTTCTATCAATGCAAAGTAGTGGAAACCACATCCAGCAGTGCAAGCTGCACCACTGTTGTGTATTCCCAAGAAAAATGGAATGCTATAGACTGCTTTGTATGCATGCCAGCATAATGATAATACTGTCAAGGATGTGACACCACTTTCTGATCAGGAGGTAATTCACGAAGATGTTGTGAAGGCCAAGTACAGGTCAAAGATTGACCTGATGGATGCTTACAAACAGGTATGCATATATATAGACAACATTTCAAAGACTTTGTTCGCATCCCTGATGGGAATATTTGTAAGCAATATTGCAGATCAGTGACTGCAATGTGCCAGCTACTTTTCAGAAGTTGATGACTTCTATTTTCTAAGACGTGATTGGAAAGCTTATGCACATCTATTTAGATGATATATTCATCTTTTCTAACTCTATAGAGAAGCATGAGCAGCATCTACATGTTGTTTTTGAATAACTGCATAAAAAGAGCCTGTACTTCAAATGGAAGAAATGTGAACTCTATGCAAATAGCATAGACTGCTTAGAGAACATCATAGATGTGCAGAGTATCTACCCAGACTCTGATAAACTTGATCGCATTTGAGAGTGGTGAACACCACATAACTACAATAATATTCAATGCTTTGTTGGACTGGTTACTACATTGGTAACTTTTTACCAGATGTCACTGCATATACAGGCCCCTTCATGGCCATGACCAAGAACAGGTCACCATTTTACTAGCAACTGCTGCATCAGCGGTGCTTTGAGATGATCAAGCAAATCTGCACTAAGATGCTGATTATATGCCCAATTGATCCAGGCATTAACAAGCCTATCTGGCCTATTTGTGATGCCTCAAAGATGGGTGTAGGGGCCATGTTTGGCCAAGGAAAGACATGGCAAACCTGCAGACTTGCAGGCTTTATGTCATGCAAGTTCATGACTGTGCAACAGAACTATGTGGTACATGAGTTAAAGACACTTGCTATCTTGGAAGCCCTCCTGAAATGGGAGGATAAGCAAATGTGCTATAAGATCTATATTATTACAGATCATAAAGCCTTAGTTCTTGAAAACTCAAGTGCACTTGTCTCCATGACAATGTCAATGGATTGACTATATGTTGCAATACTAATTTGACATAGCATATGTCAGAGGTGAACTGAATAAGGTTGCAGACTGTTTGTTGTGATATTTAGAGAGTGACACATGCAAGGATGTTCATGATGTCCATGAGTTTGTCCAAGTAGACAAGGGCATTGATCCAGAAGGCAAAGATTTGCCCCTGCATAGATTCCATGAAATTAGCATCATGTAGAAATATGAGCCATGCAGGCTCACAAACTATGCTATAGCAAACAGCTCAAGGAGCAATTAAAATGCAGAGACCTTGAAGCTCAAGATCTAGCTGATGCAGAGCTGGCTGCTACATAGCCAGCGACAGTTCTATTGCTGAACAACAATGATTCAATGATGGAGCAGACACTGGGAACCATTAATCTCTATGCTGAGCCAGGGAGTGGTGAAGATGTACAGTTATGTGCATGCATCTGCTGAGAATACTCACAGGACAACTTGTTTGTCAAGGTACTAGACAGACCACAGGAGCACCCATATTTTGTCATTGAGCAGAAGCTCATCTACTTGATGAGCCCAACAGGATCAAAGGTCCTGTGTGTACTCTGCAAAAGGTCATTGATTACAACAATACTAGAACAAGCCCACACTATTGTGGGGCATTTTGGATACAAAAAGATGCTCAAATATGTGCATCAATTATACTGGTGGCCACAGATGGCTAAGGAGACAAACCAGTTCTGTGCAACATGTAAAGCATGTCAACATTTGAAGATCTCAAACTAGAAACTAGCAGAGAAGCTGCATTTCCTTCCAGTCCCAGTAAAACCTTGGGACTCTATTAGCATGGATTTCATTGGATCATTTTCTGAATCATGCAGATTTAACTATCTATGGGTAGTATTTTGCTGCATGACCAGCATGGTCCACCTAATCCCATTTGTTACAACAACAACAGCATCAGAACTCTCTTGGACATATCTCAAAGAGATAGTACAACTATACAGCCTTTCTAGTTCAATTGTAAGTGATAAGATTCTAAGTTTACCTCCAAATAGTGGAGGGAGCTACACAAACTGCTCAGAGCAAAGTTGCTCATGTCAACTTTGTTTTATTTGCAAACAGATAGCCAGACCAAGCATATAAAATCAAAACATTGTGCAGATCTTCAGAGTGTTTGTTTGTCCTGATCAGAAGGACTGAGTTGATTGCATCTCTATGGTGGAGTTTGCAATTAATGCAAGCATGTCTGAAACTACAGGGTATGCACTTTTTGAGCTCAATAATGGCTACATGCCATCAGTGATCAAGAAACTCCAGAGCAACAAAGTAATCCATTGAGGGATCAAGGACTTTGTGCAGGATGCGCTAATAAACCTGGCAAATGCATATGATGCAATCATAGAGGCTTGCATCTGCTTAGCCTTTGCTTGGCAATATTTATTTCTCCATGACAGCTAGCTTGGTTGATTAATGGTCAGCAAAGGCTTGCTGACCCTTCCATTTTTTTTAACTTCTCTCCTTTCTATAATTTTGGTATAATTCACAGTTTCTTACCTACCTTTTCCTCATATATTACTACTAAGCGTCACCTAGACACTTGGCAACTTTTGACAAGTTCACTGGCTTTACTTTGTATAAATACTTTACTTTTTGTTAGTATCAAGGACAGAAAAATCATACACAGTTCTGTCCACAACTGTCTTCATTAGAGTTCAGATCTCTAAGTATAAGTTGTCTTAGCACTTTCCTCTCTCTTAGTGCTAGTCTTTTAATGCCTCTTCTCTTAGCTTTTGCAGTGTCATTCAGGCATATCTAGTCTTATGTTACCAACATCTTGGTGCTTCACCTATGCACCTTTGCACCTAGTATCTACAGCTAGAATCTAGTAGCTCTATGTAGCTAAGCACCTTCTCTATCTTGCCACCTTACTTTAGTGCTTCTTGCTGACTTCTCTTGGCAACTGACAATCCATAGCTTGTTTATACCCAACAGGCTTCAAATTTCATAGCAAGTTCCTGGGACCTGTCCAGGACTCTTACAAACTATTTACCCAAAAGGTTAAGTCACTGCCTTTCCAGACAGCACTTAGCTCTATTTTGAGTCCATCATTGTGCCCTATGTTCTTGAGAAGTGCATGAAGCCAGATGCACTCCTATGTGCATTCAAAGATGGCCAAATACTCTACTTCACAGGATGATGTGGCAACTATACATTACTTTCTAACAGCCCATGATATAGTACTAATACCAAGGTTCCAGAAATATTCTCCCATACTTTGTCTGGTGTCAGGGCAGCTAGCCCAGTCAGAGTCAGTGAAGCCAGTAAGTTTGACATTGTCTTGTCTACTGAAGTGAAGTTGAATATCTGACTAGGCATATGACTGCATTCCTTCATTTCATTTGTGCTCATGCTCAACAACTTGAGTGTTGACACCATCAAAGAGGCCTTCCAAACTGAGAAGATACAACAAACAGCTGCCATCAAGGAGGAGGCTGCCACTGCTGCTGCTGCATGCATGATCACTTGTTTCATCTGTGGATGGGCCACACAAAGTATTGGAATGCCACAAGCTTGCAGCCACACATGCACTCCCTGACTCCAAAAAGGATGACTCCAAACCAAGAAAGCGAGGTGGACATCACAGCAGGAACTCTGGAGCAAAGGCGGATGCAGCCAAAGCCATTGACCCTGCCAAAGTTGAAGAAGGCTGCAATGGCCCCACTGCCAAGGCCAAATCTGCATTTCATCAATTATCCTCTTCACTCTCTGATTCATTTGACACGCTATGGAATACAGACTTGGGCGCCACAAGTTCTATGATGCCACATTATGAATGGTTCATGCCGGATTCCTACAAGTCATGGTGCATACCAATTTGCATTGCAAACGGCATGACAGTGTAATCAGTTAGTTGGAAAGGGGTTGGTGAAGTTTAGGCCAAAGGGGAAAAATCAGCATGGGGACAGGCTTAATGATATTATCTTCACAAATGTCCTTTTCATACCTGAACTTGCCAACAATCTGCTTTCTATCACCTCCCTTGTTGTACACTCAGGAATCACTGCAACTTTCAATGGACAAAAGGTTCTATTCACTGTCAAGGAGAAATTGCTATTTACTGCCACCATTAGCATGGATCTGACATCCTATCTCAATGGGGAAACCCTTGTGTCTGCACCTGCACACATTGCAAATGTATCCTACACCGGCCCAACATCTGCTTCAAAAATAGACAGGATGCTTCTGCATCACAGAATGTGTCACCTCAGCACAAATAGAATGGAGCAGTTGATCAAACAGGAACTCATCAAGAACCTGCAGATTTCTTCAACTAAACCTCTTCCACACATTTGCAAACTCTGTCTTCAAGGAAAGCAACACCGTGCATTCTTTCCACATACAGCAAATAAAGCAGCTGATACGTTGGAACAAATATTCAGCAATATACATGTACCTATGTGCGTAGGGGGGCATCAATCCAATTGAAAGTGGTGGATTACCTTTGTGGACAATGCTATGAGATGGATGGAGGTGCTTGACATGTTCAGGAAGAGTGACGCACTGAGCGCTTTCAAAATATTCAAGGCACAAGCAGAGAAACAGACAGGCAAGCAAATCAAATGCTTCCACTCTGACCAAGGTGGCAAATACATGTCTATGGCATTCCTCAAGTACTGTAAGTCTGAGGGCATACAAATTGAATTCACAAACACCAGTACCCCCCAGCAGAATGGCATCGCCAAGTGTATGAACAGGACAATTAAAAATGCAATCACCTCCATGCTTGCAGAGTCAAACTTGCCTGAAAGTTTCTGGACATATGCTCTCAGTATATACAGACATGTACATAATTCTTGCCCAACGTCTGCACTTGCATGCAACATCACACTGTTCAAAGCATTCAAAGGGAGAAAACCACGCATTGATCATCTGTGAGTGTTTGGTTGTGCTGCATATGTCCTTGTAGACTGGAGCAAATGGTGAGGATTTGATGGGCATTGTCTGCCAGGAATATTTGTTGGGTATCCAGAGAACCACATCAGCTGGAGAGTGTACATACTGGAATTAAAGAAGGTGGTAGTATTTTGCAATGTTATATTTAATGAGTCCTGCTTCCCAGGTCTCTCACAATCTAACACGTTGACAAAACCCACATTAGACGCTTTCAACAACATACCAAGATACAAATCGTATGACTCTGACACTCTCTCACCACATCCAAGCAACAACCCACCCACAGCCCCTGATGACATGCACCCTTCCAATGACAAAACGCCCCCTATTCCCCTGAGCAGCGACAATGAAGTCAAGGAGATGTTGAGAGTACCTCATGGACAGGTGGGAGCAAGCACCAGTGACAATGATGCACCAGCCCCTGTACCACCTGCACCCCCAACACAAGCTACATGGCAGCCGAGACTACTACCACTGCCTCAGAAACCAAGTCAGCGCCTATGCATCCCAACCCATGGCCATAATGCAGGATACTACAATGCAATCCAGCGCCAGGAAAACCACAAATCACTGCTGACCCATGATTCACCACCACTGCCCACACCCTCACCTTACCCAGAAGAACCCCCAGAGCAGCTTCTGTGGGATGTCAACAATGGGAATGTTGACAAACACAGAAAGCAGGAGGTAAACCTCATTTTGAATTTCAGCTCTGATGAGGCCTTACTTCTAGCTGGCTACGCTTTTGTGGCACACAGAGCTGATCTCAGAGGATTTGATGCCATGCACGCCCATGCTTACAAGGTGGGTGTACATGATACCAACCCCAGGTCCTACCACAAGGCCATGGTGAGTGAGGAGGCAGCAGAGTGGTATAAGGCGATGTGTGAAGAGATGAATTCTCTCCGCAACAACAGTACGTAGTGCCCAGCCTATCTTCCCCTGAGGCGCTGGGCTATTGGCTCCTGTTGGGTCTTCAAGGTGAAGCACCTGCCAGACGGCGCAGTGGACCACTTAAAGGCACGAGTTGTGGCACAAGGGTTCAGCCAACGCCCAGGGGTGGACTTCAACAAAACCTTTGCTCCAACAGCACACTGGGCAGCTGTATAATGGTGATACGTTGGTCTCAAACCTGAGATCAATGGAGGTAGTAACATTCCCAATATAAAATTATAAAAATGCTGAAAACCATAAGCAAAGTTGAAAACTGTAGACAAAGAGAACATACCTCAGAAAAAGAAACACCCAGTGCACCAATATGACGACACCTAGCAGCCACGTCAAGGGATTAGAAAGCAGCACAAACACCATCAGGAGCATTTAGCCAAGCTGATGGGTGATCATGGCTGTACGGTGC
>JAGGAP010000439.1:0-24922 GCA_017657235.1 Termitomyces sp. T73sscA
TAACTCAGTATTCAATATGACGCAGACCGTCCACAAATGGGTGGCAACAGAAAACAATAAGTCAAAGATCAGTAGAGTATACATGCGGTTTAAAACATGTTTTTCTGAGCAGCAGATTTATTACGTAGAAAAATAGTACAACCAGAACAAGTTTCAGAGACGAGAGTTTTGCCATGTTGGGAGTACATATTGTAGGGTCCTTGGACCCATGGAGGTAATAAATTATAGACTACTTTACACAAGACTGTCACGCGGTGCCAGGACCTCGGACACTGGACAAGATCCGATCAGATATGATCTTATATTTCCTAAAACAGACCTGGCCCTGGAGGACAACCGTAGACGAGGCTCGAGGAACCACGGTGTCGGATCTTGCAATTCGTGTGAACACCTAACACGCACCCAAACAAGTCACGGCTTTCTCTTCAAACTCGAGCTTACAAATACCAAATTTCATATATTCGAGGACACGTCACACCTACGTGCTGTGCCAGTGACATTATCACATCTACGACGTCACTTGCTGAAAGAACAACACAGAGGTTTACGTGAAACCAAACTTTAAGAAAAAAACTGGCGCATGCGTATTTCATTGTGACGAGAGGGGGAACCACCACGCCGTTGAACCTTGCAATTGTGCGAACAAGAGGAACACGCGCAACATGTGAATACCTTTCCACCACACTCACAACGAGTTCTTATGCTCACCCGTGATGAGATTTGAAGCTAAGGCTCAAACTTCAGACATCAGAGGCGTTCGAGGAGAGATCTAGCAAAAAGGAAAAAGACTTTGAACAACCACGACGTCGACGTCAGTGGTTACGTGAATGCACTTCACTGTGACGACGCCGGCGGATCTCGTCTGTCCTCAGAGGCTTTAAATAAATTTGAAAGCTCTACGTGCGGCCAGCAGCATTGAATGGCGCCAACTCGAACGTAGGCAGGCATAGAAATCAAAGTTGGGCTAATCGATCGAGGCCGAGATTAAACTTTAATTGATTAGTCTTGGTGATGTACTAGTTTGGCCTCGGCAAGTCGCGCGGTGATATGTCGTGTGACGAGTGTTTCCCTCCTTCTTAATTGTCGGAGAAAGACCGAGAAAGAGCATGGCGAGCTCCCCGCCGACGTCCGGCTATGCACTCCACCGCGACAGGCTGTGAGTCTATTTTGAACCTCGTCCTCCTACTTACCCACGCCCTCCAGCGAGTATCACCTCACTGTCCGCCAAGAACCAAAGCAGGCTCGCATGTGCGGCGTCGGCGGCAAGGCTGACCGTCGTCCAATCGACCCCCCACCAATCATCCAGCTCCGCGTCATCGATCCTGCTGCTGCCAAGGACCGCTGCACACACCGCACCATCAACGACGACGACGACGACGACGACGACAACGACGACCAAGACAGGTCCCTCTTGTCTCCCCCAGGCGACCTCGCCGGCTACGCACAGAGTTTTCTCCAGAACCCGTACTACTTTATGTTTGCCAGTCTCGCCAAGCCAGACGACGACAAGGAGCTCCATTGGCTCAAGGTGCGGTGTTCTCTTAGACCCCAACCTCCTGCTCACACGCTACTAGGACGGTCGCACACGCTGCACCACAGGCTCGGTCGTCTCATCGCTCTATCATCTCAAGGACCCCCTCAACGGCAACGAAGGTCCGTATCGCCTCTCTCCTGCTCCATCGCTGCTGACCATACCCCAGACGCAGGCTTTTTCGTCTTTCCGGATCTCTCCGTGCGCACCGAGGGCTCCTATCGTCTCAAACTCTCCCTATTCGAGGTCGTCGGCAATCAGGTCAGACACTGCAAGTCCATCTACTCCGCCCCGTTCTATGTCTACACTGCGAAAAAATTTCCGGGTATGGAGGAGAGCACGCCCTTGTCGTGCTCGCTGGCGGATCAGGGAATCAAGATTCGCATTAGGAAGGATATCAGGGTGAGGAAGCGGCCTGCCCAGCAGGAGAATCAGGGCCCATCAACCTCATTGGCTCCGGCGCTACCGCCATTTTCTGGTGGAAATCTAGTCGACACTGACGACGCACACGAGGAGGAACGAGGCTGCGACCGTGACCGCGAGTGGGATAGGGACAGGGACAGACACAGACGGGACAGACACAGGAACGACGACATGGTTCTCGACGACGTCGAGCACGAAGACTACAACAGAGAGCGGGACACCCCCGCGCGTTACCTCCCCGGCCCCTCGCGGCGCACGGCTCCCACAGCGTCCACAGCGTCGCCACCGCCCACCACCCCCGCGCGGCGCACGAAGCGCTCGCGGCTCGACGACGGCTCCGCGCCCGCCCTGCCCCCGCCGCCGTTCGTTCCGCCGCCGATTTCCGTCGTGGGTATCGGCGTGCCACTCGTAGGGCACCCCGCGCCTATCCCCGTGCCTCAGCAGCACCCGTGGCCCCCGCCCACGGGCGACCCGACACAGGGGCCCACTATACCCCCGCCGACGGCCCAGCAGCCGCAGCAGAACGTGGGTCCGTCGACATCGGCAGAGGTGTATGAGCCGAGAGCGCAGGGGGCGTATGCGGGGTATGAGCATCATCCACCACCACCGCAGAGTCAATATATGGCGTATCAGGCACAGGGAAGCCAGCAGCAGCAGACGATGTCACTTCCGCCTCCGCCGGCGGCGCTCCCGCCCCCGCCTTCACACACACATTCGCCGCACGCGCATCCGCCTGCGCCTGCGCTTCCCCCGCCACACCCTCACGCGCACGCACATGCACCACCACCACCACCGCCGCCGCCGCCGCACCCGCACCCACATCCACACGCTTACACGCCCGCGCCCTACGCGCCCGCTCCACCGCCATCAACAAGCCAAACATGGCAGCCCGCCCCACCGCCGCCGCCGCCTCATCCAACGATCTACGATCCATACGCGTACGGTATGCCTCCGCCCCCGCATCCCCACCCGCCGCCGGTGCATTACCCGCACGTCGTGGGCGTGGGTATGATGCACCCCCCTCCCCCGCCGCATGTGCACACGCGGTACGAGTATGCCCCGCCCCCGCCCCCGCCACACCCGCATGCGCAGATGGGGTATGTGTATCCACCGCCGCACCAGCAGGGGTACTACGACACGCCCCCGCACCCCGGCCCCGGCCCCGGCCCTGCGCCGGCGCCGGCGCCGGTGTCGTACGTGCCTCCCCCTGCGAACGGAGAGGAAAGTGCGAGTGCGAGTGTTAGCGCGAGTGTTAGTGCTAGCGCCAGCGCCAGCGTAAGTGTGAGTGCGAGTGTAAGTGGGAACGGCAACGGTAATGGCAGCAACGGTAATGGTAGCAACGGTAATGGTAACGGGCATACGTCGACGCCTCCTGCGTCTGTGTCTGCGTCTGCTTCGGCGCCTGGTGGGACGCCGCCTGCGCTTCAGGTTCAGAATCAGACGGTTGGTCAGGGACAACATGGGCAGGGGCAGGGGCAGGGGCAGGGGCAACAGGGACAGACGGTGTCGTCGTCGTCGTACCCCCCGCCGCCGGAGTATAGACCGCCGTCCCCGCCTCGTGCGGCGTACGCTGCGCCCGCGCCGGTGTCGTATTATGCGCACCAGCATCAGGGGTATCCTCAGCACCAGCACCAGCACCAGCCTCAGCACCCGTCCCAGCATCAGCATCAGGGGATGCCGCCTCCGCCTGCGCAGCACCAACAAATGCAGATGGCGTACCACCCACAGCAGTATATCCCCGCTCCCCCGCCGCCGCCGTCGATGCATCAGCACCAACATCAACATCAGCATCAGGGGATGCAGCCGCCGCCGCCGCCGCCGCCGCACCAGCACCAGCATCAGCAGAGAGTCACGTACACCGGGACGCCGACGTCCGCCGCGCCCCCGCTCCCGCCCCCGCCTGCGTACGGGTATACACCCGCGCCGGCGTATGCGCCAGAGACGTGGGGTGCGCCGCCTGCACCCGCGCCAGCGGCGGCATGGGAGGCGTATCATGCGCATGCGCAGACGTCGTACCAGTCTCAGGTGCCGCCTGCCCAGGCGCAGGTCCAGGTCCAAGCGCAGGCTCAAGCACAAGCGCAGGCGCAGGCTCAAGCACAGGCGCAGGCGCAGATGCAGGCACAACAGGTGCCGATGCAGCCGATGCAGGTGCAGATGCCGATGCAGCAGCAGCAGCATAGTGGGGACCGGATACAGCTTGCGCCGTTGAGGGTGGAGAGGAGCGCGAGTTTGGGGTCTGTGTCTGCGTCTGCGTCGGGGTCTGTTGGGGCGTGGGAAAGGGAAAGGGAGCGGGAGCGGGACAGGGAGAGGGACAGGGAACGAGAGAGGGAGAGGGAGAGGGAGAGGGAGTGGGAGAGGGAGAGGGAGTGGGAGCATCGGTGGGATAGGGGTCGGGAGAGGGAGAGGGAGAGGGGGAGGGAGAGGGATTGGGAGAGGGGGAGGGAGAGAGGGAGAGAGAGGGAGTGGGATAGGGAGAGGGAGGGGAGGGAGAGTTTTAGAGAGAGGGAGTATGTTGGTGTTTTGCGGAGGAGGGGGAGTCGGGATGAGAGGGAGGAAGAGGTTGGTGCGAGTGGGAGTGGGAGTGCGGGTGCGAGGAGAGAGAGGGAGGGAGAGGGGGAGGGGAGGGAGAGGAGGGTTGGGGAGATGCAGAAGAAGAATGTGTTGAGTATTGGGAGTATCATTTCTGATCAGAGCGGGTAGGGTTGGTCTTGGTTTTGGTTTTGGTTTTGGTTTTGGTCTTTTTTCGTTTGACTGTGTTCTCTCCTTGTCTGCTTACTATTGCTCTGCTTTCCCTCAACCATCAGTTTATATATCCCTCTCCGCTTCGTTTCTCAGTTGGCGCTTTTCCTCCACATACCCAAATCCAAATTCGTAGCGGTGTGCTGAGCTCCGTCGGACCTCTTCTTGGTCTCTTCACTTGACGACGACGACGGCACACTTGACTTGAAACCCCCCCTCCCCCCTCGTCTCCCCGTATGTATGTAGTATATGTCTATTCACCTTGGGGTTTTCTTCTGTAAAGTATTTCACTAGGAATGATGTGTATTTGAGGAATGTAAACACAATTTTAGCGGTTCTTTGACTTGACGGATGAGAGTTCATCGTTCGGCAGCATTTTCGATGTCGGTGAAGGAGATGGAGTTGTAGGTCCCTATGTGAGGAATGTACCATAGGGTCGATGGCGTAGTTGGTTATCGCATCTGTCTAACACACAGAAGGTCCTCAGTTCGAACCTGGGTCGACTCATTTGAAATTTGCATTACAAATTTTGGATGGATTCATCAATAACTTCTTACCGTGCAAATTATCGATTCTTCCTTATAAAACTCTATTGTTTTGTCAACGTGACTAAGTACTATGGGATTGGGAGACGGATGGTTTTCCCACTTTGCGTCTGTGAAAATAAGGTTCCCTGACGTTACTCAATTATAACGTCCAAACAATAAGTATAGTCCCTCTTAGCTCAGCGGTAGAGCGCTTCACTAGTACATTGCTAATATTTTCATTTGTCAATGAAGAGGTCAGTCGTTCAAGTCGGCTAGAGGGAATTTATTGCACCTGAGATTTTCCTTTTGGCCCACTTTATGTGGACGGTGTTATATCTCTCTATCTAAATTTTCTTCCAAGAAAACTCCCATCATGTGAAACTTTTCATGTTCACATTTGTTATTCACATGTCTTATATACTCTTTGGTAAAAAGAAATGCAATGTTGTCTTGAACAAATCCTTGGACTAGCTCTAAAAATGATTAATACTTTTAAGTACTCTGCAACCTGCTACAAACAAAACTTCATTTAATTGGTCATGATGACTTCTTGTTTCAATATTAATGATATATTTTGATGCTTATTTAATTACAATATATTATAAGAAGCCAAATTGCATTTTTTTTAAAAAACTCAAAACTTCCTAGTGATAATATATAGAAAAGAATTATTTTCTTGAGGCAAAATTTGACTGGACCAGATCTTTAGTATTCTAGAATTAATTGATTAGATTAAGTCTAATCTACACTTGAAACTTTGCTCATTGGACTAGTCCTCAAAATCCAATCTTCAGATATTCATGAGTGCTCATGAAAACAGAGCTAGTGCCTTTCAAGAGTCTGACTACAATGACCAAATAGCTACACAGTTTACTTCTATCTACCTAGTCTGAGAGGGAGGGAGAGAAACAAGGAACAAGAGAGGAAGAGGGAGAGGGAGAGGAAGAGGGAGTGAGAGAGGGAGAGGGAGTAGGAGAGGAAGTGGGAGTGAGAGAGGAAGAGGGAGAGAAAGAAGGAGTAGAAGTAGGAGTGGAAGTGGAAGTGGGAATGGGAGAGGGAGAAAGAGTGGAAGAGGGAGAGAGAGTAGGAGCATTGGTGGGATGAAAGGAAAAGGGAGAGGGAGAGGGCCTGATGCCCTTAATTTTGAGCTATCTGAGTAAGTGTCATCACTGCTTTCCAAATCTTTAGAACTTGAACTGCTATTACTTGTTGTAATCTGTGCTGTTGGCTTCATTGCATTAGTGTGTGAAATCTTTTTTTTTATTGCTTTTTTTGTGTTTTCTTGGGAAGGGCAGTTAACACAAGCCTTTGGCTCATGTTGATGAAGCAGATACACTGATGAGGAGGTGGATGAAGTTGCTGTGCAACTGATGAAGAATCATCAACCAGCCAGTTTCATCTTTATAAAGACTCATCAGGCCCATTTGCAACTGTTTGCATGTGACTCATACATAGTCAGGATGATGTCGCATAACTGAGTCACCTGGCTGTCATCTGATCAGCTAATGAGGAGGGAATTATGCCAATGGTGCTACATGAACCAACAGCAAAAATGCCTTGGAGCAGAGCTCCTTGGTATTCCATTCTCTTTGCTCTATTCACATGTCAGTTTCCTGGCCTTAGCCAGAGTGCCAAAGGTTAGAAGCCATGCCTGTCAGCATGGAAATGACATCAGTTTGTCACTTAGCCTCTCCAACAAGTTGGTGAGGTACTTAGAGTAATCTTGGAATCAAACCCTACCCAGACTACAAGAATTACTTTGGCTCATGCAGGCATTCAAGCATAAGCAAAGCCTTGCTAAAGCCAGTAGCTGTGCTGGACAGAGTCCAGAGCTTAACATGTGCTGCAACATACCCCATTAAATGAGACTAGAGTCTTGAATAATGCATTATTAGGTGTATTGCTAATGCTCTCTCTTAACCTTAGAGGAACATACTGCTCATGTAAGTACAGTATTAACATGGTTAAACCTACCATTATGGTTTGGTTAGGTTGGTTAGAGTTACAATTAGGCTAGGTGTATAGAGTCAGATGACTAAGAGCCTTCATTGCTGAAGGATAGATGTACATTATGGTTAGGGTTAGCTTGGATCCCAAACAAGTGATGGTCAGTTCAGGCCTCACTATTAATGAGTACATCTACTTACTGCCAGGTAAGAGTCAGAACTTGTGTGATATTAGAAGAATATGGATGGTCAATTATGAGAATGACTATGTACTTTAGAACAATAAACTCCCATAAATCTTCCATAGTGCTGGCTACAATACACAATGTTTGCACACCATCACACTATATGTGCCAATGGAGTCAACAAACTCTCCATCTGGTCTACTCTCAATGGTATCAGCTAAGACCAATTCATAACATCTACTTGCTGCTTTGTGAGGAGGACTGCATTGCCATGAAGAGCAGGCCAATGATTGGATGGGTCAATCCCCAGTTTAATTCCTCTGAGCTCTTAGATTTGGACTGACTTTTGCTTTCGTGATTGCTTAAGCTCAAATTTGTAAATATTTGAACAACTTGCCAAAGGTTCTTAAAAAGCCTGGTACTTCTTGGCTATCCAAGATTTATGGAATTCTTGACAAGTAGGATATAGAGTTTAAGTGTGCATATCTAAGATAGATGGAATGTCTGGACTCATCATTCTAGAGATGTGCAGCTGAAAGTGTGTAACAAGATGGCCCCATTACTCATGTACTTAGTCTAGCCAGTAGAGTTATCTTTTATAATAATACTTTATTTTTATTTTATTTTACATATTATATACATTAGTTGATTGCTGCTTGATAAGCAACTTATTTTTGTTTTACACCAACATAGTCAATAGACTAGGTCTGATTCTGTGCTGTGTGAATACTAAGCTACATCCACTGTAACTACTGTTACATTTTTTTGAATCTTTCAGCTAGGATCTATTACCTAGCCCATGGATGCCATGCTGTTAGAATATCTGATAGAACTTTATCTGCTTCTCAAGCTTTGTGCATAGCCACAGTATGCAAATTTGACACAGGGCACAAATGATGGGTGACTCTATTTCAATGGTCATTTTGTCAGATAGGCAATGAGCCTATGCATCAGGAAGGAGCCTGGTGCAGCACTATGAGCCACAGAGTATTGGAAAAGGACCTCCAGATCTTGGAGCCCCAGCTCAGGGCTGAACTATAGGCATGGCCCAACCAGCTGCTAATAAAGTGAGTGTAGAAACACCCACAAGTGAGGAGTATCCACAAATGCAAGGCCAAGCAATGCCCAGGAGGCTAACAACCTCTGGAGTGCAGGCACTAGTGGGACCTCACCAATCCAGTTGATTGGCTTTAAAAAGGACCTTAAGGTGGGGCAGGCAAGCTGCCCAGTGGGCCTGGTCTAGCAGCACAAGTGGAAATCCATGAACTATTCCAGCATGTTGGATTGCAGAGAAAACTAACACTAGAACAGATGAGGAGGATTTCTTTACAGAATTCTATTCAAAGAGTACTTGAAGGAGCAGAGTATACCAATGTAGTGGAGGAGCAATGGATGATAAAGCTAAAGACAATACCCAGCAGTAGAAAACTGCATACACTATCCAGCTGAGAGTATTCTGAGATTTGCATTTTGAGGTGACTAAGGTCACTACACAGACTTGGCTGGAGCGATATGCAACCTCACATATCATTATCCACACCATGGAGCCAAGCCTCTGCAGAGTGCTTAGCATGTTGCAATAGCAACATTAGTGAACAGCTGGCTGAAGCTCTGGCTCACATACTCTTGAGTGACAAGATAAGCCAGTTTTTTACATTAAAAACACATGAGAGCCCAGATGACAAGCTTGCCTGCAGGCAGCATTGTTGAAAAACTAAAAATCAGGCAAAAGTGAGTGAGCATGCAGATATGCACTGTAAGCAAGAGAATGAAGCAACTTCAATGCCTCAAGTGCCAATGGCAGATGCAGTTAGTAGTTGTGTATTCTATCAATGGATGTGCAATAGCAACCTAGAAGCTAAGGGACAATCTATTATTGACAATTATTGCATTTGAGGGCACAAGGCCCATTAATGAGATGCAGCAGCAGTATGCCACCAGATTGCAAGGTTGCACCAAACATCAAGATTTAGAGGAACAATTTGATCATGATTAACAAGAAGCCAGAGATTCCACTAGAAGCCAGAAGCCAGCAACAGCAAGCAGGCAGATATTACTTGGAGAGGCTTCTGAGGTTCCAATAGAATAGTAACTACAATAGAGTGCAGATGGCCACTATTACAGCTAGGCAAAGACCTGGAGTCAAACAGTACCACCAATAGCAGACCTAGTAACTAGACTGCTAGGACAGCACAAAGCAATGTTGATGCACTGTGAAGCTATGCATGATTGCCTGCACTAGGTGGTCAATAATGTGCTAGGTGCTACCTTGTAGCTGCCTGATAGTATGAAGCTATGCAATTTGGACAGCCATCATATCTGGATATACTCTAGAATCTTGAAGTTCAGTGACCTCAAGGACTGAGTAATGAATGTCTGCTACTATTGAGTGATGTGCTTATAAAATGGAGACTGTATAGAGAGGGAACAAATCTTTGTTCTGCCTGAATTCTTGGCTGAAGAGGCCAAGAGCTGGTTTCAACATTCAGTTCTGCATGTTAACAGAGTCCAAACTGATTAGACCTTTAAAAGGGTGCTGATGGGGCTGTATGACTAGTATATCAACTTGTTGACAATGCAAGTTCTATGCCATTAAATACACCAAGAAACTTGGTGTCCAAGAGTTCTATGACATTCTGAACAACTATGCTCAGAATATAGTGGTATATCCTGATGAGTACACAATGCTTGAAGCATTCTTGGATGGGATCCTGGCAGAGACACCACTACCTGATCAGGGAGGATGGATTGTTTCCAGAAGTGAACAAGGCTAGGGAGTTTGTGGCTTAAGCCATTTGATACGAGAGTACCAAGGAGTGAGCAGGCACTCCTAGATGGCTACTATTCCTCCACAAGCACAACAGATTGGCATATTTATAGCCAAGCAATCCAAGATGGACACTGACTATAACAATTGGTTTATAGTATAGTGTGCACTAGGTAAAGATGGTAATTGGCCAGCCTTTAAAGGTAGAATGTCCTGCATGACTAGGTCCTAATAAGAGTGAGCCAACTAGTAAGCCTAGTTTGGTGAGTATGTGCTTTATATGTAGATAGCCAGGGCACTACACTAACAGCTATTTGAACAAAAGTGGCATCAGGCTACAGAGGAAGGAGTATACTCTCCAGATGCAGCCAGTGGCTTGTGAGAGTAGGAATGAGGTTGCTAATGGCTCCACAGACTCAGAAAATGAGCCAGAGGACCCAGAGAGCCCAATGGAGTAGTTGTAGAAGGAGAGGAGTATGTTACTGTTGATATATATAACAACTACTACTACAGTTGCAATAGCAACTCAGAGTGCCTAGCAGCAATGACAGATTGGCCTATGCAAGAGGAGGATCAATGCAATGACTGTGTTTGAAGAAAGAGAGTCAAACTATGTAAGGTTAGAGAGAAGCTCCAACAACTTGTACTCTTGTGGGCTGCTAAGAACTGCTTGGCATTGTATATAGAGGTAAATGGCTACAAAGCCTGGATCCTGTGGGACTTTAGGAGCACAACCTTGGGGCTGATGCCCCAGTTTGCACATGTGTATGGAATATCCATACAGGAGCTAGAAACACCATTGGCACTGCAGCTGGAGATGGTGGGCAGCTAAGCCATGGTACAGTTTGGGACTATAGTGTCAGTCCAAATGCCTGGATCAATAGCCAGGAGTATATGGATGTAGCAAACTTTGATTGCTATAATATGATATTGAGAACACCATTCATGCAGCATCATCAAAGGCAGCATGCTCAGAGTGTGTGCAATAACAAAGCACCAGATCTACCACAGAATAGACAAATCCAGCTTCATTGAGCATACTGTCAATATTGTAGGCTTGAATTGGATGAGAGAGGAGCTGAGTAGTAAGCTGATGATGTAACACATAGTTCACAATTAAGAAAGAGTCCTATAGCACTACTGTTCAGTAGAGCTACAATGCTCCAATTTTGTTGCATGTCAGTTGTCTTTATCTCCACATTTAGGCACAGTGAGTTAGGAGATGTAGTAGAGGCTACAGCATCTTGGCAAGGCAAGTGTTGTTTCCAAGCTGGAACATGTGAGCATGGAGGATGAGACAAAGAGGGCCCAGTTGAGACTTTGACTGAGAGAGAGTTTTGTACATCGGAGGTGCTTACAGTTTCAGAGAATCATTGACAGAAGATGTATTGCCAGATTCTACAGACAGATAGGCAAACTAATTAGCACTAGGCAGCAGAGGCATTAGTGCTAAAGCATGGAAATTGGACTGGAGGAGCTGATGGTTGTAGACAAATATAGGATATATAATCTCTTAGAGGTCACAACAAAGTCTATAAATACAACTGATATATTTACTTGTAGACAAATATAAGATATATAATCTATAGGGCAGAGTAAGTATATGTAGGTAAGTATGAGCAGTAGTCAACATACTCCTCAGAGGTCACAACAAAGTCCATGAATATGACTGAAGAGTAACATTGTGTATGTTTATATTTATACTATGAAAATAAAGTTTGTCAGTAAAGACTAACCAATCAAAGACATTGCACTATAGTAGTGCAACATAACAAGAATAGTAAAATAATAAGTAAAAAGAAAAAGATAAAATAAATAACTACCATTTAGTATGTGATAGCGCTGATTGGGAGTTCTATGCTAACACACCCTCTAATGCTCTGGCTGCACTAGTTTTAAAGTCCTATAATATTTATGAGGTATTTATGGTTTATCTGCAGGAGAGACTTTGTGAAGATATCCACAAAGTTCTCAATCAAGAATATAGGTATAATCTCAATTTGTCCTTCATGTATCTGCTCTCAAATATAGTGATGCTGTATGCCAATATACTTAGCATGAGCATGACCTTTTGTCAATTCTGCAGGGCTATAGACAATGGATTATCCATATGGATGATGGCTGGAAACTTCTGTGGTAGATTGATCTTAGTTAAGAAGTTGTACATCTAGAGGGCCTGTTGTGCACTTCAAGTGAGTGCTATATACTTGGCCTTAGTTGTGCCCAGTGCTACAGTGGATTGACACTTTGAGCTCTACAAAACTGCACCATCAGCCATGATGAACATGTAACCTGCCATCAACTGTCTGGTATCCAGGTCCCCTTTGTAATTTGAGTCGACAAAACTATTCAAACTAATGTTATTTTCTAGTTGCCTAGAATATATGAGCTTATAGTTAAGACTCCTCTTCACATACCCAAGCACATGAAGCATAGCTTTTCAGTGCAAGAGGCCAGAGTTTGTCTGGAACCAAGCTAGCATGCTAACAGCAAAAGATAAGTCTGGGTATGTAGTCACTTGCACCCACATTAATAAGCCAAGCACCTCTCTATATGGTTTGTCAGCCATGTACTCTTTGTCACATTCAGACTGTGAGCACATTGTAGTACTTGGTTAGAGTATTACTTATAGTTCTGGGGCTTTTCTTGACAACTTAGAAACCTCACTCAAGTGCACACTTGATGTTGAATAGGTTGAAGTGTAGATTACTTTCCAAGATGTAAATATTTTGAAATGTAAAGGTTTTCAACAAACTTCAGCCTAAGTGATTCACTCCCTGGGAACCACCAAGCCTTTGTATATTAATTGCCTGGCTATTTTGTCCTCTAACTACCCTATTTATACCAGTTCCACACATTCTACTAGGAATGATTATTCTTTTCCTCCTTTTGGTGGTAACTTCTTTTTCAGCATCCCATTCCTCTGGAATGCTTTGTCTTTCTTTTTGTCTTTTGTCTTAGACAACAGATCCCTTCATTCATATTCTGAGGAATGATCCCTCTCACTCAGGAATGATCTATTTCACCAGAGGAATGATCTATTTCACCAAAAGAATGATCTGTTCCTCTGGTTGAATGATCCCTCTAACTTGTTTTAGCTCCTTTGGGTTATTCCCTTTTCTTTCACAGTAGTAACTGGGTCTTTATTGATCTTATTGGTGCTTTTTCTGGTTTTTTTTTCTTTTCTGTTCTCTAATTATTTGTGTGTTTGAAGAGATGTAGACTTTTTAGAACATGTTCACCAGGAGGCTTACAGTTTTCAGCCTTTGTATAATTGTTTATTTTTGACTTTTGGTATTTTATACATGTTTTTGCACCTTGGCAGCATCATATCAACATTTCCTCAGTGAGTCAGATACCAGTGAGTAGTGAGGTATGATGCAGGTTGCAGTCCTTCATACCAAATCTCTCCAGTACACATATGAGGTAAGCTTTCTGTGACAGTGATATAGCTCCTGCTGTCCAATCATGCTTGATGGCCATGCTAAGAATAAATGATGGTTCTTTCAGGTCCTTTATCTTGTATATGCTTGCCAGTTCTTCTTTTGCATGTTTTGCTCCATCTGTGGTAGTTGCAGTTCCAAAGAAATTGTTGTTGAACATATTTGTAATAGTGTATTCCCCATCTGTATTCCATGTACACACACAAGAGTTGGCTCTCAATGTGTGATATCCCAAGTCCCTGTAAGCTTTGTCTAAGATCCAAACCCAGTCTTTTCCTCTTTGCATTAGTCTGTAAAGTGTCTTCAGGAGGACTACCTTCTTTCTCTCCCCTCCTAAGAGATAGGATGGGAAATCCATGTATACTTGGAAATCTAGGACACTATTAAGGTATGCTAAAACAAAGTCCACTTTTCAGATCTCCAGTCCAAGTACTGCAGCTACAGCCATAGCAATTCAAAGAGATTCCAACTGAACAACTGCAGCATAGGTCTCATTGTAGTCCTTGTTCAACACCTGCGAGTACCTCTTTGCCACCAGTCTTGCCTTCCACTGCACAATTTCTCTCTTTGCATCATACTTATTTGCAAAAACCCAGCAACATTCCACAACTTTCTTGCCTGCCAGTACCTCTCCCTCTAGGATAAGTTTCCACACCTTTTTTTGTCTATTACTTGCAGTTCTTTCTTGATGGCCAGCTGCCAAATGTTGGGTCATTGCATTGCCTCCACATATGTTGTTGGTACCTGAGCATTGCTATTGGTAGTAGAGTTTGCAAAGAGTGCAAGATATGCATAGGCATCCTGTGCCAGAAAAGCTTTTAAGTGGGTGGTGGTGCAGCTACATCTGCTGGCAGTTGAGTGTTGTTCAGAGGTATGCTGCCATCAGGGGCACCATCAGGGTTGATAGCAGCTGAACTAGTGGGATCAATGATCTGGGGTGGTTCATGGAGTATGGCATTTCCACTAGCTTGTGGTGCTACTGGTTGTTTCTGTGTGAGGACCCCTGGAGTCTGAGTTTTGAGTGTATTGTGTATGGTGTGTAGTGATAGCAAGCTGTCTATTTGTCTCGTCTTGGTGTAAGTCCTGTGACCAGTGCCCTTATCAAAAATAACATCACAGGAGGTAATGATTATTCTGGATGTCTGGTCAAACAGTCAATACCCTCCAATGCCTGCATAGCCTACTAGTGCACACTTGATGGATTTTGGCTCTAGCTTGGACCTTACTAGCTCCTTTGGCACTTTGGCATACACAGTGCAGCCAAATGGTTGTAAGTACACTACACTCTGTTTTTTTCCCATCTATCTTTCCTTAGGGACTCTGTCATGTTGCTTCAATAGCAATCAGTTTTGAGTATGGATCTGGGTGGCAGCTGCTTCCACCCAAAGCTCCTTTGACAGGCCACTGTCCACTGATATACACTAGACTCCCTTGATGAAGCTATTTTGGCAATGTGTGTAGGGTACTACCAGTTTCAGTACAATCCCCTGTTTTGCACAGTACTCTTTCCACTGCTCATTTATCTATTCCCTACCAGCATCAATATAGACCATCAGCAGCTTATATCCTATCTGGTTTTCTGATTTAATATGGTAGGTGGTAAATGCAGCAAGAGTATTAAGGGCATCCTTTTGTGTGAGGAAATATTTGGGAAGTCTAGACATCCATCCATCAGCTAGAATCATCATGTATACTGTGCCACCCAGGGACCTTGTCAATGCTGGGCCCTAAAAATCAATATATATGCAGTTGTTTGGATTGTGTTCAACTTCTTGCTTGCTGTTGTAGGGTCTCAAGGTATGCTTGCCATATATGCAGTCTTTGCAAAGCCCTTTTACTTCCAGACTTCCTTTCACAGTCAGACCATTCACCAAGTCTTTTCTGGCCACCGTTTGAATGGAGTTGGCTCCGGCATATCCAAAATGGTGGTGCCAGCTGTCAAAGTCAACTGGTTGGTTTGTGAATGTTGCAATCAGGGCCTGTAAGATGTAAACATTGCCCAGCATGTTGAGAAGATACATCCCATTTGTGCCTTGCCCAATCAGGATCTCCTTCCCTTCAGGGTCCTTAAATAGACCCTGCCTTTTGCAAATATAACCAAGAATCCTACTTGGTCAAATTTTCTAATAGAAATGAGATTTGCTGCAAGGTCTGGAGTGTGGAGGGCATTTTGGAAAACCAGTTCAGTCTTAATTCTGTTTATAGTGATCTCCTTCCTGACTGTACCCTGGCCTATGATATAAAAGATTGCATCTTTTAATATTGCCCTTCCCTTCCTTAGAGTTCTGAGTTTTGTGTACTCTGAAAACACTCTGCAGTCTATAAAGCAATGATTGCTTGCTTCTGAGTCTGCAAAGGTTGGAACATCCAGAGTTGAGTTGGGGATTATGGCCAACACATATGTAGCTTGGGCTGTCTGATCTGACAACATGTCTGCAAGGTTTGCTGTTAATGTGGAGGGTTTGGCTGCAAGTGATGCTAGCACTTGCTTGCAGTTTCTAAAAGTTGGTGGAAATTGCCCTTTCCTTCTGACACTCCTTTAGTAGCACCTTTCAATTGTGTGTCCTGCATGCCTACAGTTTGGGTTTGTGCATGTCAGTTTGGGTTTTTGAGTGGTTGTGGTTTGTAATACCATGATGGATGAGTTGGTTTGCTTCTGCATTTTCAAATGCTCTTAGTATATCAATAGTCCTGAAATTAAATCAGCCAATGTTTTGATGGAGTACAGACTGGATACAACAATATTTCAGGACTTGGGAAGCAACATTATAATTATAGACCTGAATGTGGCATTGGGGATATTTGCTCCTTTCTCCATAGCATCCATCCACTTTGTGTGCAAGTCCAATAAGTGAGTCAGGAGGTTTCCTCTGTCTGCAATTCTCACTCCATGCAGAGCATTTTCTGCTCCTATAGCCGCTAGGTCCAATACTATGCCATATGCCTTGGTCAGTGATTTCCAAGCTTAAGCTGCAGAGCCATCCATTTTAATGCCTAGTCCAATAGGGTTTTTGCAGTTGTAGATAATAAGTGTGAGCATCCATGCATCTCTGACATTCCATTCCTCCATTGATGGGGTGCAGGAGTTCCATGAGGTTGCATTGATTGTCTGCTCTGTTTGCTCTGATGCAAGGGCTAATTTTACTTTGTCCTCCTCCTTGGTGCTTTTAGTATTTTTGGTGTTCAGCTTGGGGATGCTGCCATTGAGGTATCCCTCTGCTCCACATGTGTGGGCTGCAATCAGCACCATGCTTACAAAGTGTACAAAGTTTGTTCTGACAAAGTGTAATTCTTCTAAAAAAGCTAGAGGACCATTGAATATGGAGTTTTGAGATATTTTGGTGTTAGCCTAGTGTATGAGTCATCTTTTTTGTCACAAAAAAAATCTTTTAGCACAGGGTAGCAAAAGATAATTGGAGCCTATAATCTGTAGACAAATATAAGATATAGATATATAATCTACAGAGCAAAGTAAGTATATGTAGGTAAGTATGAGCAGTAGTTGACATACTCCTCAGAGGTTACAACAAAGTCCATGAATACAACTGAGGGATAACATTGTGTATGTCTGTATTTATACTATGAAAATAAAGTTTGTCAGTAAAGACTGATAAATGAAAGACATTGCACTGTAGTGGCACAACATAATGAGAATAGTAAAATAATAAGTAAAAATAAAAAGATAAAATAAATAACTACCATCTGGTATGTAATAGCACTGACTGGGAGTTCTATGCTAACACTAGTGTTAAAAATGCTAAAGCACTAACAGAAGGGAGAGGGAAACATGTGCTCTATTTTTTTACTGGGTTCTCTGGTTGATTCCCCAACACAACTGCTAAGCATCTTGCAACTACTTTGAGTGTCTCATTCCTGCCACTTTGGAGGCCAAATTCTATTACTTGTTTGTCTACCTTGTGCCCTCTTTGCCCCCCAGAAGCCAAAATCTGTCACCTGCCTCTTGAAGGCTAAAATCCATCTTGCATTGCAACCACCAAATCTTGCAGAGATCTTTTGAATCCACTCAACTTACTGCTTTCTCTTTTGTCATTCTCTACTTCTATTTTCTTTTCTAGTTATCATGTTATTGTTACTAGTTGGTGCTGTTTGATTTTACCACTTCTCTCATACAAATTATGTCAAATAGTTAATGCGCATGGAGGCTGTGATAGTTTGTCAGGGGTATTGGAATTTGCTGGAGGAGAAGGTGTCACTAGAGGATATGAAGGGTGAGGAGTTGAATAAGGTCAAGGGTAGGATGGCTGAGGCTAGAGCACTATTGATTCTTGGTGTGGAAGATGCCCAACTTGCTTATATGACTAACTCTAATCTCTATGTCAAGAACCTTGGCAAGGTTCATCATGCCTATAGTTTTAGCAGTTCTCTTGTGCTTTGCCATACCTTCATCACCACTTCTATGAAGAAATCAAACTATGGAGGCTTGGATTGGAGAAGTTCACTCCCTTGCCAACTGCCTTATTGCCATCAACATCCCTGTTTCTGATGAAACAGTCATTGTTGTACTTACTGCTGGTCTTCCTACTTCCTATAAGACTGTCAGCATCTCTCTCAACACTGTTGACTCCAAGGATCTCACTCTCAACTTTATTATCACTTGTTTGCTCAATGAGAAGAGCTGCCAGAATCTTGCTCATTTTATTGTCAAACTAGAATCAGAAGATAAGGTTGATTTAGAGGCTATAGTTGCTGTTGCAGCAGATAAAACTGGTGCCAGCATTATCTGCTTCTATTGTAGAGAGACTGGTTATTTTGCCACTTCATGTGAAATTAGACTGAAGCACTTCAAAGCAGTAGATGCAAAGTTTGCTAGTCTTGCTATCTTTTCTAACAATGAAGATGACAAGGAGAACTATGCCTTTTAGCTTTAGGGAAAGTAGACTGCCATAAGCATTTTGCTTGAGGGGAAGTGTCAAGAATAACCAAGCTCACATGATGGATAGAACATGCCATTTAAATACTAAACTTTATTTGATTAACTGATAGACAGATATTGTTGTAGCTACACACTTTTCAGTGCTTGTAACACCACATGCTCTGCTTCTTTCACCAGGTTCTCTGTCTGATTCTCCAACAATTACATAATCACCAGAGAAACCAGGCCTGAACATGGCTCTAGGCTGGTGAAATGCATTTAAAACAAGAGAAATAAAAGTGAAACATAAGAAAAAAGAAGGACTGTGCCTCCAAAGAATACTGGAAAAATCATATAATATGATGTCAGACTCTGCACATGTGCAAAATCCAACATTATATTATATAAGTGCAGGAAGCAGCACACAGAAAAGATTGAAAAAGACAAGAGACTGAGCATATTGCTCTAACTGACAAGCTCCAGAGTAAAAGTAGAGGACCTTGTTATAGACAAGATTGAAGAGGGATTGCATTGGCAGAGTGCTGCAAGTGCAGCAGGAATGGCTGACAGCATTGAATCCTTGTGGAACCAACCAGCGCCACCACCAGAAGTGCAATGGGCCTATAAACCACACAAGCTGCTGGAATAGAATAAAAGTGTAGCCTTTGTAGTGGCATATAGGTGGGCTGAGTCATGCTGATCCATGGAAGAAGTGTAATGTCAACCTTTTGCTAATGAAATATTTGAACTCTTGAACATTACATTTAATGGTGTTTTGCTAAAGGTGAGAAGCATATAGTGGTTGAGGAGATCAAGGGTATCAAGGCCTCTGCTGAGGCTGAGAAATAGAGGACACTAGGGAAGTGCACTTATGTGTGCTCAGAGAACAATTCAAACCTGAGATTCAATCATGCCCAAATCATGTAGATAAAGAAAAACAGAAGGCTCAGGGCCTAACCAAAGATGATATGCTGCAATTGCACCAGCAATGGCAGCAGGAGTTTGCAGACATTGTCAATGGAATGAAGAAGGAACTTCTTCTATAGAGGGAAGTCAACCATGAGATTAATCTCATAGATGAGATGAAGCAGTACAAGTATCACTTGCCTTGCTGCCTACTTCAAGATCAGCTTTGTAAAAAGACAAATTATTATAATAATCCAAAGTGGTGAGAACTACAACTAGCAGTACAAGCTGCACTGTTATTATGTATTTCCAAAAAAGATGGAATATTATAGACTGCTTTAGATGTGTGCTAGCACAACAAGAATACCATCAAGGACATTACCCTGCTTTTGGATCAGAAAGTAACTTGTGAGGACATTGTGAAGGCCAAATACAAGTCTAAGATCAACTTGATAGATGCATACAAACAAGTATGCATTTGCATGGAAGACATTCCAAAGATAGTGTTTGCATCCCTGATGGGGACATTTGTGAGTAATATCATGCAGATTGGTGACTGTAATGTGCCAGCTACATTTCAGAGGTTGATGACCTCTATATTCTGAGATGTAATTGGAAGGTTCATGCACATCTACCTAGACAATATATTCATCTGTTCAAACTCCATAAAGAAGCATAAGCAGCATTTACATGTTGTTTTTGAACAACTGCACAAAGCAAGCCTATATCTTAAGTGGAAGAAGTGCAAATTATATGCACAAAGTGTGGACTACTTAGGGCATGTCATAGATGTGCAGAGTATATACCCAGACTCTGAAAAACTTGATCAGATTTGAGAGTGGCTAACACAATGCAATTACAATGATATTCAGCAATTTGTTGGTCTAATCAACTACATTAGTAATTTTCTACTAGATATAACAGCATATACTGGTCCTCTCATAGCCATAAACCAGAATGGGTCTCTGTTTCACTGGCAACTGCTGCATCAGTAGTGCTTCAAAATGATCAAGCAAATCTGCACCAAGATACTGATTATTTGCTCAATTGACCTGCATCTCAACAAGCCTATTTAGCTCATTTGCAATGTGTTTAAAATGAGCATGCAAATTGAAAAATTGTGCAGATCTTCAGAGCATTTATCTGTTCTGATCAGTACTAGGTGGATTGTATCTCTATAGTGGAGTTTGCAAACATGTTCAAAACTACAGGGTATGCAACAAAGTGATTCACCAAGGGATCAAGGACTTTGTGTAGAATGCACTATGAAACCTGGCTAATGCATATGATGCAATTATAGAGGCTTGCATCTTTCAGATGTGTTATGCAAATAACTGCCAAAGCAATGAACCTGTTAGGGGACCGGTCTCCAGACCATATCCAACTCTACTCCAAGCTTAGTCTGAGGATGTGCCTACTCTTTGCACATCTGAATGACTGCTTGGCCCACCCTATCTCCTTTTGTCTTCTAGTAGTCAGCCTTGATGAGTTATATGCATGGACCTTACTCAGCATCAATTATTGTTAGTCATACTCTATTACATACCAGGGCCTGATTAGTTATCAGTATCTGCACAGCCACTGATATAGTATATATATGTGAGTAAAATATCCTCAGGCTGAACAATAGCAGTGTTCTTCTAGCCTACACACTGAACCAACTATAAGCTCTCTAGCAATGTCCGACCACTTGCTTAAAGCCCTGCTAGTCCCTTGTCTGACTCTTGCCTGCCTCTGTGCCTGCTTGACTCCCACTTGTCACCAGCACTCACTAGCTCTGTGGAAGGAGTTCTGCAGACATTAAGCATCCCCTTACAGAACTAGAAATTGACAAAAGTAGCTTGGTTTATCTATCAACCAAGAATCTGAACCTGCCCAAGGAGCAGGCAAGCAAGCTATGCTCTAAATAGATTGGACCATATATGGTCTGGAGGTTGAACCTAGCACATCAAACTATCTGCTTGAATTGCCAGCTGCACTGCAGGCATGATGAATAGTGCCAAATTTTCATGTGTTGCTGCTATAACCCTATCTGCTAAACAATGAAACACTTTTTCTGAACCATGCAACACTAGAGCCTTACAATTTTAGCACTGCCAATGACCAAGAATGGTTTGTAAATGACCTCATAGGTCATAAATGGATTCAGATAGGAAACCTCAAATTTGAAGTTTGCTGGAGCTTGGGGGACATAATATGGGAGCCCCTGGCTGACTGTAGATTGCTTGTAAACCTTGGGGCTGTCCATGCCCTGGATATCCATTAGTTCTTTGCTATCTTTGCCTTCTCTATCAGCTCTTGTTCAGATAAACTGTTCCACCTGTTTTCCCCTATGTTGTCTATGAGAAGTCTCTCTTGTTCTTTGTTCTGCTCTGCATGTTGCCTGTGCAAAGTTCATTGCTAATGTCCCCATTGTCTCCATGTCTCTGTCTCTGTCTCTTCCACCTCCATCTCTCTGTGTCCATCCTTTTGTGATTACTTGCCCCACTCTCTCCACTATTTTGTTCACCTGTTTTACTATTCCTTTTACTATCTTGACTGTCACATCAAGATGCTGCATGCTAGAGGGAGGGGGGATATCAGGGGGCTCCCCATTTCTTGCCTTTCTCTCCCTTCTCTCACTCTTATTTCTCCTCTTCCAATGGTTGCCATCTATACTACTTCTTTAGCCCTATGCATTGATCCCACTCTCAGCATTTAAGGTGCTCTGGTTCTTGAGTTATGACTCAGACAAGGTGGCTCTCCCAGCACTGCCATTTCTTGGCTTACTTAATTGGAGTTTTCTTGACTTAGATAACCAGAGTTTTCTTGCCTGCTTGTGTAATTATGTTTATTTCTATTTAGGCAATTTTTGCAGTTTTCATTATTTAGATTAGGGTTATTCTTTTCTGTTGTCCTGTATAGTTGTTTCCCATGCTTCTGAGGCCCCAGAAGCATCACACCTCAGGAGTTTCCAGACTTGTTCTCTTTGGATCTCCTCTGCCAGGTAAGTATTTGCTACAGTACTGCTTGTATATCTGCCAGCTGTGTGACTGAGCCACAGCCTCCAGAGGGTGCTCTTACACATACCAGTCCCAACAGGCCTATTTTGAGCAGGTTACTCATTGCAGTACTATTTCCAAGATAACCTACTATCTACCCATGCTGCATTCTGTCTATGCCTATTAACTCTAAGATGTCTGTTGCTGACAGCTCTGCCTCAACTATACATGCTATATCCATTTATAGTGCACAATGGAAACAAGACAGATTTGCCTAAAACTAACCCACCACAAATTTCAGCAAATGGTTCAAAGCCCTCCAAATTTACCTGTCACTCCTAGGTCTAAAGCTTTATGTCTTCTCTATCCTAATCACCTCATCTAATGCCAGCACCAAACCAGCAGTTTATCAGAACTAGATTGCCAACAACAATTCTGCACATGCAGTCATTCTCATAGCACTAGATGAATCTGAATATGAGGGCCTAGACAACACCAAAACTGCTGCAAGTATATATGACAGGGTCAAGATGAGGGCAGAAGGTGAGGGACCAGTCCATATAATCTCACTAATCCAGAAAGTTATGAAAATCCAGTGCTCTCCTCTGACTACAACAGCAACAAGGATTTGCAATACTGTCCAATGCATCTTTGCCATAGGGGACACTTCTTGACCTTGAACCACCACATTCCCATTTAGGGTCCTGGTTGATTTTGAGATTTTAAAATAGCAATATACCTATTTCCTTACTTCAAGACTTCTGGCCTAACAAGCCCTTATCTCTTACCTGCATATCATTGTTTACAAGCCACTATGACCCAAAAAGATGTTTCTGGTCAACAGGACATCCTCTAGGACCAGTACTGGAGAAGGTGCCAATACCTTGGACACCCTGCCCTTGCTATGACAACTCCCAATGAGAGCCAAGATCAGCACTCTGATGGACAGCAACATAGGACCAGTGAAATCAGCAATGAATGCCAGAAAATAAATTGTGTCAAAGGGGTAGATTCTTGCTGGAGAGCCTTACAACTGCACAAAGCTGGTATGTATGCTGATGACTGCAGTGCTGGTCTCCAAGAGCTCAAGTAAGCTCAAAACTAACACAAAAAATGTGGTTTTTGCAGTTACATTCTTGAAGTTCCAAATCAAACATTAGAAAGAGCAGTCAACATGAGCTGAAGGCAAGTGTTGACAAAGCAGATACACCAACAAGGGGGTAGATGAAGTTGCTGGGCAACTGGTGAAGGATCACCAACTAGCCAGTTTTGTCAACACAAAGAACATAGTCCTTGTAGTTGCATTCTTGCTGGAAAATGATGTCACAGATTAAACATTAGAGATACTAGCAGAAGCTGTAGCATCTGAAGTCCTCAACTGTGTCAGCAATGTTGTCGACTGCTTGTTGTTGTTCTCCAAATTTGTTTTAGCTACCAGCACTTCTCAGGCTGAAACCACTCTTTTCCTCAAAATGACTTTGTCCCAACTCAAAACCATAATGACTACACTGAGCAACATGGTTGGCAAGCTTGCAATGACTACTCAGCAGACCATAGCCCATTGTGAGGGGACACCACAACCATTGTGGGCAGAAATAGCCCCCAATGGAAAGCAGCAGACACTCTGGCCAATACCAACCCAGTTTAATCTGAGCCTCACCACCCAACAAACTCAGATACAGCAATGCCTTGTATGAGGAGTGAAGACAATACTGAATAAAGTTGACACTACCTGTGTAGATGCACCTCAGGACTGCATGCTAACTGGCAACTTCAAAAAACTCAGGAAAAGGATGAATACAATGCTTACTGACAACAACAACACAGTGGCAAATATAGCAGCAATCAATGGAGTGGCACCTAACCTAACAAGACAATGATACACAGGATCATGGTACTTAAAATAGGTGCATACCTCCTTGAAATGGACTCAGTCAAATCAGCAGCACAGTTCCATAGTTATGCACAAGACCCCAACTGGGAAGTAGCCAAGGTTTGCCTAGGCAATTCCATGCAGGTCATCAACAAGGCTCACACCTTTGTTGTACACTTTTCACTGTGTGGAGGAATCAAAGATTCCTCCAATGCTGAAGATATCGCAGCGTTCAAGTTTGAGAATGGCCTGCAACCTGGTTCAGTCACTTCAGCCAACTAGGTGAAGAAAATTGAGAATAAGTTCCCAACACAAATGGTGGCCTCACTCAAAATGACCTGTAACTTGGCAGCAGCTGCCAACAAGCTCCTGCATGAACATATCTTTATAGCAGAACACTATGTGGTGGTTAGAAAGGACATACAGAAGCCCATCTGCTGCAATCACTGCCAGGAATTTGGACACATTCCTTCCTTGTCATGCTAGAACCAAGACTCACCCACAGCCAATCTTTGTTACAACAGACAGACAATGTTGAATTATAATTGCAAGAATGATGAAGTTCCTGAGATGATGAAAATATTAATAATTGCTGTAAAATCTGCTCTCTATGATTTTTTACAGCTTATGCACTTATTTATAGGGGGTCTGTGTCAGGGGACGCTTCTTTTCACTTATATTCTTGCCTCAGATCACTTTTTCTTGAACTACTCAGTCCAGTGCCAGAC